>JACATO010001755.1:0-39115 GCA_018389105.1 Nautilus pompilius | reverse complement strand
GGCAAAACAAACCTGTCACCTTCGAGGTTACGGGGGCCTCAAAGTAGAGTTGTTTTGATCGTCCAGGTGGCAGGGGAGGTTCGTCAAGCCGAGCCATTCTCACGAGAAGCAAACCTTTAGCGGCTAACCACTAGACTATTGCGCAGCTTGTCTGGGAAGGTGAGTGACCCACAAAGGAAAGCTAATTTCCTTTGTGGAGCGAGCTCCCGCCATGCAACGGAATGCTGTGTAATCCCGTCAGACAGACACACCTCCCCCTCTCTCTCCGTTCGAACCCGAATCGCCCCACCCCCCCCACACACACCTATCGTTTTTCAAACCGCATCGATGCCTCATCGCCGCTGGCTGTCCCGGTGAACTTCGCGGACGGCGGTAGCGCCTTTCTGCCAGGAGGAACACCTAGCAGACACAGACGTACAATGAGAGGGAAATATCCGGGCCAGACACCGACCAGCCCCGCGACGGGTGGGAGGTTGGGAGGGAAAACGTCTGCGCAAGTTCGCTACATGAAAAATAACACAGCAAATTAGAAATAGATTCCCGTCGCCTGACTGATTGTTTTCGAGCGCCCGTCTGAAGGATGTTATACCCCTCGATAACGACGGTAGAAGAGTTCGGTTGATGAAGATGCTTTTGATCGACAGCTCACGCACCTGGCGCATGAATACATAGCCATATATATTTCCTTTAAATCTGAAATATCCCAAACACTTAATTTATTTTTTTAAAATTTCTTTTGTTTTAATAACCGGCCTTTTTATAAATTTTATAAAAAAAAAAAAAAAAGTAACTATGTTAACCAACGAGAACGGAGACGAGAGTGAGGTCTGTCGTCGTGCTGGATGATGAGGCGAAGTTCTGCAGCTTCAGAAACAAGCGAAAAAAATTTTTAAAATCAGAATTTCAATAAATATATAAATGGAAATATTTACATTTAAAAACCCTGAAACATATTTAGGTACACGTTAAAAATGCATGTATTAGTATTTATTGCATCTTCCAAATATGTATATATATGCATATATATTTTTTTTTCGAAAAATAAATCCGTTTTTGTTCGAATAACTTTCATTTGTGCAGCTGCTCCTGTCGTCATTAAGAATCGACAAGAATTGAAGTGTCCACATTTACCTCCCTTTATTCGTCAGTTCAGCCGAGGTGGTCGAAATCTAGACAGCCGTATAGCTTCATCACTAACGATTCTTCTCGATGCTAGTTCCGGGTTGTTTCACGAAAAACTAATCTAACACAACTTCGACGTTCTAACCGCTTACACCATCGCACATCAGTAGTCAACGTTTGATATTAAATTGGGGAGGGAGAGAGAGAGAGATGACGTCAGTGCACACAGAGAGAGAGGGAGAGATGACGTCAGTGTAGAGGGTGAGAGAGAGAGATGACGACAGTACAGAGGGAGGGGAGAGAGAGAGGGAGAGATGACGTCAGTGTAGAGAGTGAGAGAGAGAGATATGACGTCAGTGCACACAGAGAGAGAGGGAGAGATGACGTCAGTGTAGAGAGTGAGAGAGAGAGATGACGACAGTACAGAGGGAGGGGAGAGAGAGAGGGAGAGATGACGTCAGTGCACACAGAGAGAGAGGGAGAGATGACGTCAGTGTAGAGAGTGAGAGAGAGAGAGATGACGACAGTACAGAGGGAGGGGAGAGAGAGAGGGAGAGATGACGTCAGTGTAGAGAAGGGAGAGAGAGAGATGACGTAAGTGTAGAGAGTGAGAGAGAGATGACGTCAGTGCAGAGAGTGAGAGAGGGAGATGACGTCAGTGTAGAGAGTGAGAGAGAGGGAGAGATGACGTCAGTGTAGAGAGTGAGAGAGAGAGAGATGACGACAGTACAGAGGGAGGGGGGAGAGAGAGAGAAGGAGAGATGACGTCAGTGTAGAGAAGGGAGAGAGAGAGATGACGTCAGTGCAGAGGGAGGAGAGAGAGATGACGTCAGTGCACACAGAGAGAGAGGGAGAGATGAAGATGACGTCAGTGTAGAGAGGGAGAGGAGCGAGACGATGGATAGTACCGAGGGAGAGGGGGAGAGAAGGATGGACGTCAGTGCAGAGAGCGAGGGGAGAGAGAGGGAGAGAGAGATGACGACAGTACAGAGGGAGGGAGAGAGAGAGGGAGAGATGACGTCAGTGTAGAGAGTGAGAGAGAGAGAGATGACGTCAGTGCAGAGAGAAGGGAGAGAGAGAGATGACGCAGTACAGAGGGAGGGAGGGGAGAGAGAGAGGGGAGAGATGACGTCAGTGTAGAGATTGAGAGGAGGAGATGAGATGATGACGTCAGTGCACACAGAGAGAGAGGGAGAGATGACGTCAGTGTAGAGAGTGAGAGAGAGATGACGTCAGTGCAGAGAGTGAGAGAGAGAGAGATGACGTCAGTGTAGAGAGTGAGAGAGAGGGAGAGATGGACGTCCGTGTAGAGAGTGAGAGAGAGAGAGATGACGACAGTACAGAGGGAGGGGAGAGAGAGAGGGAGAGATGACGTCAGTGTAGAGAAGGGAGAGAGAGAGATGACGATAGTACAGAGGGAGAGGGGAGAGAGAGATGACGTCAGTGCAGAGAGAGGGGGGAGAGAGAGATGACGTCAGAGCAGAGAGAGAGAAATGACGACAGTACAGAGGGAGGGGGAGAGAGATGGAGAGAGAGAGAGAGAGAGTGTGTGGTTGTGTGTCCGTGAGAACATCAGCCGGATATCTCTGTTTACCTAGCCCGGTAATCGATACAGTCGATACGAGAAGAAGACTGTGCTGAGCACAGTCGAAAAATATCAGACGGCTATTTTTTTTTTACTCTCCCCCACTCTCTCTTACTGACATCCTGACGGATATTGATTAAGTAGTGGTATGGGTTACTTCCCTTAGTCCATCTCGGAATTTCATTTAAAAAATATGTTTAAAGAATAATAGTAACCGGCCCCACTGGAGTCAAAACGTGGTCTTAGTCGATCGTGCCTATTTAAAGAGCAACAGTTCGTTTATTACTTATTGATTGCTTCAGACGTCAATAGTGTAGAGTGATCGGTTTACATGTGCTCAGCGGAGGGATGGAAAGCAGTGCATTAATTGGGGCTCCGCTGTTCAGACCGACGACATAACCACAGTCTACGGGGCTTTTTAATTGATGCCCCAAATTGTAGGTTGTTGTTGTTGTTGTTTTTGTTTCTTCTATTCAGGAACCTAACATCGAAAATCGTTCGCAATCCGAGGGGGCGCTGCTAGCGACGTCTGCAGACTGACCACGGACGGAGGAGGGGGCGGCGGGTCAGAGGTCAGTCGGCGGTTTCTTAACTTACGCCGCTAAAAGAAACAAATAAATACATTCTAAAATAAATAAAATAATTTTAAAAAATCTATTAAGAGCAGCTCTTGAGTAGGGGATTAGAATCCGTGCCCGGTGATATGTGCAACAACGAAAAAATAGTATATCAAAGCTCTTTCTTCCTGCTACCGTCATCTCTCCCTCTCCCCTCCCCTCTGTACTGTCGTCATCTCTCTCTCTCTCTCTCTCTCTCTCTCTCTGTACTGTCGTCATCTCTCTCTCTCTCTCTCTCTCTCTCTCGTACTGTCGTCATCTCTCTCTCTCTCTCTATCTATCTATCTATCTATCTCTCCCCCCTCGCTCTACACTGAGTCATCTCTCCCTCTCTCTCTCCCTCCCTCTGTACTGTCGTCATCTCCTCTCTCTCTTCTTCTCTCTCTTCTCTCTCTCTCCTCTCTCTTCTCTCTCTCTCTCTCCCCCTCTCTCTACACTGACGTCATCTCTCCCTCTCTCTCTCCCCTCCCTCTGTACTGTCGTCGTCATCTCTCCTCTCTCTCTCCCCTCCCTCTCTGTACTGTCGTCATCTCTCTCTCTCTCTCTCCCCCCTCTCTCTACACTGACGTCATTTCTCTCTCTCTCTACACTGACGTCATCTCTCCCTCTCTCTCTCCCCCTCCCTCTGTACTGTCGTCATCTCTCTCTCTATCTCTTCTCTCTCTCTCTACACTGACGTCATCTCTCTCTCTCTCTCTGCACTGACGTCATCTCTCTCTTCCCCCTCCCTCTGTACTGTCGTCATTTCTCTCTCTCTCCAACACCCGGTTCATTGATTTACAGAAACTAGTAGTGCAGTGACGGAGAAAGTAGCGGCGGCCCCCGGATGAGAGATACGGCGAGGACGACAGTCCACGATCAGTGTAAAAGAAAGAAATTAGACTGTAGTTATCTTCTGACAGATGATTGTACTGGCTGACTGATGATGAGAGGCAATCGGCGAGTCGAAAAGACGGCACGAACCCGACCAGACCATATATATATATATATATTACAATTGTGAGAATTAAATAAAATGTTATTATTAACAGCCTGACCAGGTAAGCTGGCCAGGTGAAAGACATTAAAAAGCCCGCCTAGAATTCCCCGCCCTATTACCGCGGTGTCGGGAGCCCGATTTCTCTTTAAACTCCTCTGTACCTTTGACGAAAGGTTGCCGCTAATATTTCTGCCAAAACAAAAAACGTCTCAATTAGCCGACCACCTCAACTATCTTATAATTCATCTCGAAGATAACCTCCATTCTTGTTTGTTTGTTGTTGTTTTCTCTCACGTACATACTGTTTTAAGCGTACGGTCGGCAATACCACGTGGACCGGTCGGTTTCCGTGTTGCCGTGGAAACAGAACACACACACACACACCCGCCAGTCGTGGACCCGGGGGTCGGCGTGTTTTCGACTCGACAATGAAGGCGCCTGAGGTGTAGCGGTGGCTCCTGCTAACTGGAGGGCCGCAGTGATGGCTGCTCAAATCGATACCAGAGGCTGGATAGATGCACTCGTGGAGCATCTCTACCGAAAGAGAAAGTTGCAATGAGCAAAGAGTGAGAGAAATCGTGTCCATGTTTTCAAGCGGAAACCGACTGACAACGAAGCATTCTGTTGATATACAAGGATACGTTCATCCCTGCGTCCACAGTCATCCTCTAGAGTTCTCTTATCCTTTTCCTCCCTTGCGGATTCCGTCTTTGAAGTGAATATCTTCGTATTTCCAACAATCCCAAGATTACCTATCTAGACTGGGTATTTAATATCACAGAAAAGCCGTCTGTTTTCTTTAGATATGATCCATTGGTCGATCATAAATTAAATATGCTATGTTCAATGTGTTAAAGTAAATACGAAAATCTTTAAATTTCAAAATTAAAATTTTTTGTATAATAATAATTTTTTCTATTTCCTTTTTTTTTTATTGGATACAGATATTTATTATCTTGGCGCAACTCTTCTTCTTTTTATAAATCTGACCACAAAACACTAATAGCCCCTAAATCCGCAATCCCCTGATTGATATATTTGACTGAATATCGTGTGTCTGTGTAAACGGTTTCTCGATGTCTTTCACCCCTGATATAACGGTTTCTCGATGGTTTCACCCCTGATATAACGGTTTCTCGATGTCTTTACCCCTGATATAACAGTTTCTCGATGGCTTCACCCCTGATATAATGGTTTCTCGATGTCTTTACCCCTGATATAACGGTTTCTCGATGGCAGCACCCTGATATAACGGTTTCTCGATGGTTTCACCCCTGATATAACGGTTTCTCGATGTCTTTACCCCTGATATAACGGTTTCTCGATGGCTTCACCCTGATATAACAGTTTCTCGATGGCTGCACCCCTGATATAATGGTTTCTCGATAATGTTTTTTTTTTCGCTAATATTTCTACGAAATCCGATATTACTAATCTACAACGATGGCCAAAATCATTGCATCAGCTCGTCTTTGAGCAAAACACCGTGTGCTGCAGTATAAGAACGTTCCACTCCTGTAATCGAGCAGCGGTCAGGGCCGGTCCCGGTAGGGGACTGATCGCGGACCGTACAGCAGTCAATCTTTTGACTGGGGAAATATATGAATCAGAAGCAGAACAATCATTGCCATTGGTTACAGCTTAACTAACTACTCTAAAAATAATCCGAAATATCTCGGGAGATGCAATAATTTTGGACACTTCTATTTGTCAATCCCTGTTTTCAGCAAACGGTAAGAAAGGAAAACTAAGACGGTCGGTTGGTCGACTTTTGAACCTGCCGCTTGTCTCCCCTACCGTAACCCTTCTTCCTTCTGTCTGGCAAACGAGCGGCTCGTGCGATTAGACCTAACTTTGTGCTCTATGACAGAGGTTTCCCAGGGTCTCCACGGTTCGACTATTTAGGAAAAGAGAGAGAGGACTTCAATGTACTGGAGAGAGAAAGAGGGAATTGACGTCAGTACAGGGAGAATGTTGTCGGTACAGGAAAGAGAGAGAGAGAGAAATGACGTCATTACAGAGAGATAAATGACATCAGTACAAAGAGAGATGACGTCATTAGAGAGAGATGGGGGAGATAGAGATGACGTCAGTACAGAGAGAGATGGGGGAGAGAGATGACGTCCATACAGAGAGAGAAATGACATTAGTACAGAGTACAGAGAGAGATGACGTCAGTAGTCCTCGCACTTGGCCGAACTAAACTAAGTCAGGTGTGGGGTGAGATCCGGTTCTCCCAAGACGGTGAATTACACCGGTTGACAATATTTTTGCATCAAACTAAAGTATGGCTGGACTTTGCTAACCTGATGGCGCTTATTTCGAAAATCAGCTCCATTTTTGTGTATCAGGTCTGAACGTTTCCACACACAGGTGGGCTGGTTTACCGGAATAGCGATTGGTACATTGAGTCTACGGGGGAAAAAAACCTTCAAATTATAATTACCTGTATTCATAATCCTGAATATTTATCATAATTTACTTGCAATAATAAATATAAAATAGTATCTTCAAATTTATATTCAAACTGTGACTGAATTTCAACTGTTTTCCGTTTCAGATCATATGGAGATCAGGCCGCAGTACTTGCGCACGCCAGCTGAGAGACTTGTTAAACGGTCTGCTAAAGAGGTTGTCATTCGCAACGCCAATGGTTTGGCTGGAGCAGAACAATCATTTTGACGATTGTTACTCTTGCCAGACCAAAATGGCTGGGTCCACTTCAAGAAACAGGCAGAAGATTGCTTATCCTGACGATGAATCACGAGAAGACAAACCCTATGATGTGGAATTTCGTCTTTCTACTGAAAACAGTCCGCGTTTCATTACCCAGAATGACTTGGTAAAGGACTCGTATCTATCCGAATCTCAGTCTGAGCTTCTAGCTCCAAGACTTAAAGAGTGGAATTTGGCGACTTCAGATGTATGCATAACATACTTCCGAAAAAGAAGCTCAAGCCCAGCGAGACAGCTGTAAATCAACTGTGTTTCTCCTGTGACATCGAAGGCTCATTTACATTCTTCGAAATGGAACAGAGTCCAAACGGCTGGCGTCCATTTATCGACTCGTCAGAGCGAAGCTCAAAGGCGGTACTTTTACATAATGGAAATGAATACTCAAGCGCTCCAATTGGTCATCCGGTTCATCTAAAAGATAACACGTGAAAATATGGTAATTCTTCTCAATGCCATTCAATATGAAAGATACAAACGGAAAACCTGCGGACACCTAAAAGTCTTCTCATTGGAATGCAGAGCGGATTTACAAAAAAATATTGCTGCTTTCTTTGCCTGTGGGATAGCAGGGCTACTCAGGAACATTATGTATGGAAAGACCGGTCTCCTCGACCCGGAAAGTGTGAAGTATCAGCGATTAGTTGGTCCTAAAGATGTA
This sequence comes from Nautilus pompilius, assembly GCA_018389105.1. Lineage (NCBI taxonomy): Eukaryota > Metazoa > Mollusca > Cephalopoda > Nautilida > Nautilidae > Nautilus > Nautilus pompilius. Next base: position 31,418 of record JACATO010001755.1, on the reverse strand, counting down.
TCGTTACCACCCCTCCACATAAAGCTCGGCCTTATGAAGGACTTCGTTAAGGCCCTGAACAGGGACGCACGTGGATTTAAATATCTTAGCGAGAGAAGTTTCCTATCATCCCTGACGCCAAATTAAAGGAGGGAATTTTCGTTGGACCTCAAATAAGAACTCTCGTCAATGATGAAGTATCACCGAACCATCTTGAAGGATAGGAATTACGGGTCTGGAATTCATTCAAGAGTGTGTGCCAGAACACAGCAATAAGTCCAAAAACTATAGGCGAATCATTAAGGAACTTTTGAATGCCTATAGAGATCTGGGAGCGCGAATGTCTTTAAGAACTCACCTTTTTGGACAGACACCTCGATTTTTTTTTTTTTTTTCCCTGAAAATCTTGGAGATGCTTCTGATGAGCGCGGTGAGAGGTTCCACCGAGACATTTTCGAAAATAGAAAAAAAAAAAGGTTTTCCAAGGGGAATGGGATCCCGAAGAGATGACAGACTCACGCCGGATGCTCAGAAGAGAAACAACCAGTGATGATTTTAAACGAAGAGCAAATAAATCCCATTTCTGAGCGTGAAAAAACACGACTATTAATGAATTGATAATTTTTTTTTTATTTTGTTAAACCTCTCTGAAATAAAAGTTACAGGCTTTAATTCCTTTTATTGTTGTTTTTTTTTTAAATTTATTGATAAGCGAATAATGCAGATTAGGTTTTGGATCATAGAAGCAAGATATTTTTCGATACTAGAAGAAGTTATCTCAAAACCCCTGGCCCGACAGAGCTGAGCCGTCGTTATACCCGTGATCGGCACCCCGAATTTAGTTATCATCAGGTGTTTGAGTCAGTGATATGCAGCGGGGACGAAGGGGGGGGGATTCTGTTGTTGACCCGTGTAATTCTGAGTGTCGCCAGCACAGTGAACGACGAACTCTTCATTTTCGGATGTGGGAGATTAGCGAGAGCGTCGCCGAGCCGAGCCGACCTCGACCGGGTGGGGGGGGGGAGAGACCGAACTCGCACCTGTTTTCCTTCTCTACACTGGTGCGAAGACTTGACGACTTCGCGCATCCTGAGAATCTGCGTAGGTCGCAGTTGTTGTTGATGATGCGGGTCGTTGCATTTGGGAGATGGGAAGGATGTAGCTTGTTCTTTTTTTCGCCCCCCCCCTCCCATTGCGGTCCGGTGTAGTGTTTACTCCTAGAACAATATGGCAGCAGAGATATACTTTTGGACGGACAGTATATTTACACGAGCAGAGTGAACGGATGGCCAGTAATTCATCAGAAAATGAAAAACATAAAACTTGAGATTATTTCACATTTTAAATATATATATATATATATATATATATAATATATATATATATATACAGGGGTGTGCAAAAGTGTTGCATGAAATCTAGACAGCCATCTAATCAATTCCATTATGCAGCAGAAAGTGATCAGATCTGTCAGTAATGAGTAGAATATCCGAAATTCTTGATAACTTGTTCACAACGACGAGACTTCCTCGATTTTATATTTTTCGTTTTTTTTGGCACCAACGCTGAGTTTAATCGAGTGCCAAATGTTTCCGATGGGATTGAGATCCGGGCTTTGAGCCGGCCAGTCGAGGAGGGGGATTCGCAACTCTGCCATCAAGGCCTTGACACTCCTAGCTGTGTGGATGGGGGCGTTGTCCTGCTGATAGATGGCCGTCAGGGGCATGTGGTCATACATATACGGTTCGACAATGTCCGAGACGATCTTAGCATAGTTATGAGCATTCATTCGATCCTCCGTGTGATGCAACGGACCGACACCGGACGATTGAAAACATCCCCCAACCATGGCCGAATCTTCCTCTGCCTGCAGAGTCGGTCGAGTGCAACTAGGATGGTATTTCTCGGACACCGACCGCCGAGTGGACCCTCACGAATTTGCTTTCGTCGGAAAACAACACTCGGGATCACGTGGAGATGGTCGCGAGCCCACTGCAATCGCTTTCGACGATTGTCCAGACTCATGAACGGCTTCTTCTGTGCCGATCGCCCGAACAGTCCCACGTGGATCAAACGCCGTCTGATGGTGCACGAGGCCAACTGGATCCCATGGTGCCTCGACAAGGCGGTCTGGATGTCGTTGGAAGTGCGGAATCGGCCCGAGTTCGACATGCGGGCGATCAGACGATCCTGTCGAGCCGTCGTTTTCCGCGGTCTGGGGTTAGAAATTAGGCTCCCATCGGCTTTCCAACGTTTCGGGGTGCGAGATACCGATACGACCCGCAATGACCCACTCAGCTTCACTATCTTCTCTCATCCGAACGATCGTGGCCCCGGGGGGGGGGGGGGGGGGTCAAATACCGGGCTCTCGGCATCACTATATTGAACAAAAATGAATCAGAATAGTGGAAAATGACAGTTTTTTCATATTTATATTCTACTATCCTAAACTATTATAGCACCAATTATATATTGCAATATTTTGTAGTTTATGCAACACTTTTGCACGCGCCGATTTCATGCAAATTATTTTATTAACATTTAAACTTTGACTGTGCAATTACAAAATGGATCTTAGTGTTATAAACCGTTTAGAGACGCCGATACCTTTCCAATTAAAACAGAAAACGTACAATAGTTACTAATTTCTACCAGATAAGAACCCATTTTATGCAAGACTTTTGCACACCGCTGTATATATATATATATATCTTCGTGTTTGGCAAATCTTTTCGGATTTTCCAAGCCGCAGCAGAAACCACGTGAACGCCACGTTTATCAATCTCTCGTCGCTGCTGGTACAAACTGCTCGCTTATTTACCATTAGAGCCAAACATCCGCCGAAGGAGATTGGCGAAAAAGAATCCAATAGGCGTCTGTTTTGGAAACAATGGGCTTGCGGCCGACGTTTGGAGGTGTACTCCGCAAGTCTATTTGCACAGCATCCTCGATGCGAAAGCCTGGTTGGCCGAGAGAAGAAAAGGAGAATGGTGGGGCGGGGTGCTTTCTTTCCCCGTGGACGTCCATTGACTAAAAGTTTGCGAGCCGGAGCAGTCATTAGCCGGTCGATAGGCGAACGTGTGTTGATATCAGTCCAAGTCAACGTGAGCCTGAATAGGGGATCCATTAGTAATGAGGGGAGAAGATAAATCGTTTCTTAGACTTTAAAGTGATCACAATTCGTCTGTCTTTAGCCCCAGTCTCGTGAGCCGGTCAGACAGCACCCTGACCGGCCCGGTTACTATCCCTCACACGTCTTTTTCTTTAGCTCACATATCCCGCGGGTTATACCCGTATTTTACAAACACCGCGCCGCCCATGCGGGGTATATCCGTAAGGGGGCGGGTATGCCAAATCTGTCCGCAGTGATTTTGCTGTTCTGGTTTAGCCTCGTTTTCAGATTTGATAAATTCGAATTATTATAGATGCGGAATCTGTTATTTAGGGTAGAGGCGAAAGCAGGATAGCAACAGCCAGGGTTTTTATCGAAGCCTGAAGTGTTGGAACTCGAGAGAACGGCACAGCTCCGTACCGCGGCTGTAGTTCGCATGTCGGTACACCCTGAATAACGGAAACATCGTGGCCGCCCGTGGGTTAGTTCCATCGCTAGAGATCATTTTAACCCTAACCAGTGCTTCATTGAATCAGCGACTGTACGTATTTTTATATATATAGCAATGGAAATAATTATGGAAGCGCACACAGGGTATGTACAAGTAATAATGAGTAATTACAACTGAGAGACGTACGTACATAACACACGACGCTAGGATTTGATATGTGAGCTTCTTACCTTACATACAACATGACATCTTGTATTCATGCTTCTCCAAATATTCTGTGGCACTTTTTCACAATTCATCCGAGGAACTTAGATGCTGTCTGACTACTTTCTCAGCAGCCATATAACCTCGACGATGCTCATGTCAAGATTATGCGCTGGCCAAGGGGTATTGGTGAGTGTTCCATCTTGCCTCTTTGCGTTCAGGCAGTTTTCCACCAAATTAGCTGCGTGCTCGGTGTGTCATCGTCATCTTGGAAGGTGAATACCTGCCAGACTTACCTTACCCGACGGAAGTCGCTTCACCGTATCTGTCGTCTCCACTGGCTGTTACAAACCGGTCCCCGGTCCGCCTCCAAACAAATTACCGTTGATTATTGCCGGACAATTCAAACTTTGGAGCCATCTGTAAACAGAAACTTCTTCCGGGTTTGGTGTCATCCCACCGTTTCATCCATGCAGTTTGGTTGCCTCTCTCTCTCTTCAGCAAAGGTTTTCCAGCGGCTGCCCATCCATCGAGACCACTTCGCGCCTAACGTGCACCTTGCTGTTCTTGGAGAGACGCTGACACGTGGTACTTGCGGTCAGGTCATTCGCAAGATGTTTACTGGCTCGCCGCCTTTCGCGTGAAGAACATACCTGGACCACCTAACGGCACTCACGGTCAGTTCGGGCTTTCTTCCAGGACCGCCTCCATTGTCGACAGTGCCGGTTTTACGTATCCTCCGAGTCTTGAACACAGTTCCTCCTGAAACACGAGGCCGGACTGCGATCTAACTTGGATTCCTAAGCGCTTATTATCTCCTCTCCAGGAACCGCAGTGTTTACCACCCATCCACCACACTACAACGATACCTTTAACCTTCACCTATACTTTTAGTTCTCCCGCAGGTGCGGCACACCCTGATTGCTTGTATGACGACCGGTCAGAGTGAACCATATCGACACGTGACTGCACAATGGAGCATCTCATTTTTACACAGGTGACGCGATTCCATCACCTGCCATTCACATTTTACACCCAGTTTTCCCGTTTCCATAATTATTTCCAACATCTGTATAATTATTCAGATAACTGCTCTAATAGGTACGCGTCTCGTAATATTACTTTTCCCTCCTAATTTTGGCGTGTTGTTTAGACAGAGCGATTGTGACAGTTCTTCCCTGGGCAGGCACGTGGGGGGGGGGGGTTCCCTCGCGACAGTCCGGCTCCTTCCTGTGTCTGAACGCGAAAGGTTTTGGTGGGAGAGAGTGGGGGCTCCGAGCCGCATGGCTCCTAAGGCCTGGAGTTCCGCTTTATGCGCCTCCTCCGAACTTGCGGTGAGCGAGACGAAGGGAGATAACCAGCTGTCGAAAACAACGAGGCAAACCAAGCAAGAGCCCGACTGATATTCTAACTAACCGCCCTCGTACCGATCTAAGATAAGAATAACGGCAATCTTTCGCCTAAAAGATGGCTTCTACTTTCGATATAAACAAACTCACGCACCCAGATGTTTCGGGGGGGGGGGGGGGGTAAATTGTGAACGAGCCCTCTCCGGTCGGTTAGGTTATGTGGTACAAAAAGAAAGGAAAATACAACAACAACAACAACAACAACGACAACGACGACGACAACAGCGCAGAAGATCGATATCGTAGAAAATTCTTCACGGATCCAAGGTCGCGTACAGGAATCAGAAAGAAGAAAAAAATGGCGGTGGGCTGATTGTCGTAGTTCTACAGTATACGAACTCTCCTTTAACGAATTCAAAGACACGGATCAGATGTGGGAGAGGAAGGAAAAATAAAACAACAACAAAAAGATGGTTTGTAATCACGGTGGATGTGGACATTCGTCGTCGTTGTTGTTGTTGTTGTTGTTGTTGTTGTAGGATTAACGCACAACCACGGACAAAAGTCTCTGTCTCACCTCAGGACACCCATTCCAGAAATCATCTATTTGTACGTTAGATCTAAAACGAGGCGCGCTAGGTCAGGGTCACGTGTCTTGCGCAGATTATGCGGGTTTTTAATCCGACCGGGGGGGGGTCGAGTAAAAGCCGAACGTTTCTAGGGGCTTGTACAAAAACTTCTGGCCCCGACCGCGCATCCCTCTCCTCTATTGAGAAAAATACTCAAGTGCGGCAGCAGTTCGCTCCCTTAGGTTGTAATGCGGTTGCTAAGCGCTCTATCTCTGATTAACCTGCCCCTCCCCAACCACCAACCCCGTTGTATTTCCAAAGCTGTTTTTGATTTTCTCCCCTCTAAACGTGAATCGCGATACCAGTTTCTTCCTTTCTTTCCCGCCGATCGATGCTTGAAGGCAAACCCAAGAAATCGCAGCTATTTCACATGAAAACGACTCCTTTAAAAACAATCCCCTCCCCTCCCTCCAAAGTTGTTAACAAGGACCTTAAAGAAGTTTCTCTCCTTTTTTTTTATTTTTTTTATTTTTATAGTTTCTGGCGAGCGTGCTGGTGTGTAAATTGGGTGGTGGTGGGGGCATCTGTGAGATCTCGTCGCCCGCGGAGCTTCGCTTAAGTTCGTCCGAGGCATTTCTTTACTTTCGCTTTAACGACGTGCTGAATTCACAGACACCAGGGAGCGCTGCCAGCGACAAACGCGATGTTGATTCCGAATGGATGCCGCCTGTTCACTCACTGAGGCTTACACAATGTGACCCCCCCGACCCCCGCTTTTATTTCAGCCGCTGTCTCCGCGAGGAATGTTCAAACAGCTGGTTTCGCTACAAGAGCGTACCCAAAAAGCCCATCCTGGAAGCTCGAGAAGCACTTATTAAAGAATTGTCCATACCTAATGTAAATTGCCTTTCTTAAAAATCCCCAGATCAAAGGGTTATTCGGAGCGGAACAAACGTGAAGCTTTTAAGCCAAAGAATGGACTCGGAGATAAAGACGAAGCGTGATGCAGTACGTGCTGAAGTGAGCAGTAGCTGCTGGTGATGGATGGAAGAGCGGCAGAAAGCTAATCAATTATCGACGACGACAGAAAATGTCCGATAAAACTATTTATTTGCTACCACACTAATCCTTCAGTCACGAAAAATCATCATGATTGGTTGAGTAAAAAAAGGAAATTGTGTAACATTGGCAAGAAAGGAAATATTTCTATCCCCATCTCCTTTAACCTCTCTCTCTCTCTCTCTCTCTTCGTCTCTCGTCTTTCTTCGTTCTATCTCTCGCTCTCACAGTCTCTTCATCTCTCTCTCTCAATTCTCTCTCACATTCTCTCTCTCTCTCAATCTCTCTCCATCCCCATAATATCGCTCTCTTCGTCTCTCTCCATCTCTCTCTTTCTCTCCCTCTCTCTCCTCTCTCTCCATCTCCATATATATATATCGTCTCTCCTCTCTCTCTCCGTCTCTCTCTCTCTTTCGTCTCTCTTCTTTCTCTCTTTCTATCTCTCGCTCTCACATTCTCTTCATCTCTCTCTCTAATTCTCCTCTCACATTCTCTCTCTCTCTTCTCTCAATCTCTCTCCATCTCCATATCTCTCTCTCTCTCTCTCTCTCAATCTCTCTCCATCTCCTATCTCTCTCTCTCTCTCTCTCTCTCTCTCTCTCTCAATCTCTCTCCATCTCCATATAATATATCTCTCTCTCCATCTCCAGTCCTCACTCTCTCTCTCCCTCCCTCTCCTCTGTAATATATGTTTAGAAATGTACTAATATTTAAATATACGAAATAAACTGTCATGACAAAAACGTTTTGCTAACCGCACGCGTATGTGGGTGTTTTGGTCGATGTGGCCGTTGTAAAGTCTGTAACGTCAAATAACAGTTGTTGTTGGGGGGGGGGGGAGAGGTCAGAGGTTAGGTATGAGAAAAACAGGTCTTTCAAAAGTGTTCTCTTCTGAAACATTTTCTGAAATCTGATCAAAATTTTTTTTAAAAAAATAAAACGAAAAACTGTGAGTATAAACGCGCACAGACAGGCAACAGACGGAGCCGTCTACCTGGGCACCGGTGGACGGCTCTGGTCGCCATATTCCTTCTGTCCAGTTATTAAGCCGGCAGGTAATACATAACACCCTCCCTCCTTGGCTAAAGAAATGAAGAAGAAGAAGAAAAACCCTGCTATTGATTTCCAATTTATTTAGAATTCTCAATTTATAAAAATGTGGATTTGTTTTAAATTTAAAAAAAAAAAAAATTTTTTTTTCTACGAAAGAGAATTTTAACCTTGATTCCTGGCTGCGAATACTTATTCAAGGTAAGTAACTCTTGATATAACAATTTAGTTAAAATATTACTAGTTATTTCCCTTTTTATCTTCTCAACATCTTCCTCTAACGGTTGAGAAAGAAAGGTCCGTCATCAGAGTTCCCTTCCAGATTCACCTGACCTGCTGGGATTTTCTAGTCACGGTTCTTGTGTTACATGAATACTTTCCCTGGCGCCCTGGATTCCGTTGTCGGAATTGCATTTCGTCACGTAACAGGATAAGCAGAATATTTAACTTCGGAATTTAAAAAAAAAAAAAAAGACAAATTGACTTGGGAGGCGGCAAACCGGAACACCTAATAATTCTTTATATTCCACGGCTGGGAGGGGGCGACACTGTGAACGAACCCTTTTCCTAGGAAAAGAGCAAAACAACCAACAGAAATAAAGTGGGGAAGAAGCAGCTTTAAGAGTCACGTGCGGGCAAGATGGCCGCTCCAATCGGCGCGTAAGTCGGTTTGACATCTCTTTCTTGTGAAAAATATATCTGTTTTTGTCTTCTATGCTGATCTATGTCAGGAACAAAGGACAAGGTTCTCTCCCTCTCCGTCCCCCTTTTTCAGGATGTCGTAGTGTGTGTGTGTGACAAAGGAGGCGAAATACTTGCCATTATTTAGTGTTATTAAATTTGTATTTTCATACCTTCAGATTCAGATAAAACGTAAAATCTTCTCCTCTTTCGTCATTTCATGCAGATACAAACCGTTTAAAATTGCACGAGGAACTGCAGGTTCCCTGTCCAGATACCTCCGCCACTGTATTCTGTCTGGTGTCAGTTTTAGAACTGTTTTAAGGTCTGAAAGTAAAGGGGGTCGACTCGTATCCCGTCCCCACCCCTCTCTAACTTCAGCTAAACTCGTCCGGTTACAGCGGGTACAGGTGGCGCCCTCCTGCCCCGCCCGCGGGTATCGACTGCTTCCGGCTCTGACTCCTCGTTGCGGGCCGTGCGACTTCGCATTTAGACTTAGCTCACGAGCGAGAGGAGGAAGAGGAGATCCGACCGGGTTTACCCGGATGAGCACATTCTAATCTAAAACAGCAGCGTTTCCTCCGTCGTCCGGGGGCTCACCTGAACACTAGTGTCATCTCCTGGCCGGACTAGAGCGAAACTCCTGAGCCAAATCTTGACGGAACATCAAGAAAATTGAACAGCTGCTGGTGAACGAGTGAACTTTTTAGTATGGGAGGGAGGGGGGTGGGGCAAAATTTGGCGGGATTTGCGATCTAGAGGTCCCTGGTTCCGATTGCATCAGTAGCCTAAGGGCAGCGTGGAAATGAATTCTCCGAAGCGTACCGATGATGAAGGCAACGGTCCATCATTTAACAGGTATTCGAAGCAGCTTAGGTTATCTCCATTGTACACCGTTTCTCTGTCTTACGCTTCCCCGGTCACGGGAGAAGACGGGCGAAGGAGAAGTTGTGGGTACCTGGCCGCGTTAGCAGATGGAGAATTATCTCCATACCTGCTGAGTGTGGGCGGGCATCAAATCAGAAGACATTGGGGGGGGGAAGAAGTAGACGGGTTGCTGCAGAGAACAGCGGCTGAAATGGATATGTTTGGCGGCGTCTGATTGAACCGGCGAGTTTTGGATGCAGAGATTATGCCAGCAGTCTACCATGGGAACCACGGCGATGTCTCTTTGACAGGCGATAATCAGATCTATTTACCTTTTCTCGCAGGATCTAGATTAACTATACATCGCCACTGCCCCCCCCCCCACACGAAATATCCGCTTAACCGCCAGCCAGGACGGGAAAGTAGTTTTGAGAATGTTGTTTTGCATTCCGAATCAGTAAAAGGTTTCAAACAACCATTTCGGTTTTACTTTGGCTTAACCATTGATGTTTATCCGAACGATTCTTGCATTCTGCTACCACGAACGTGAGCAGGTATAGTTCGAAGGTAAGCACAGGTATTTTTAAAAAAAAACACACACGGCAAGAAAACTGTCGTTCATTTTATTCGTGAAAGACTCTCTTTTTTTGAAAAATAAAGCCATTGGCTAAATCGTGATCCTGAGAATGGCGGTTGATACAATTAAAGCGAAAGTAGAAGTCAGGTGATTTCTCCTTGTGCGCTTTGGTCGATTCCGGAGCCGGTGGGAACGGTATGGTGCCTTCCTAAAAAAACAACCGAAACCGGAAAAGTGTGACAAGTTAAGATTTAACGTCGCGATTGGACAATTTCCGCGAAGACCTCCCACCCCCACAAACCACGACGGCGATCGTGATTCGACCAGAAGTGTCGAGGAGAGCCGTCTTCTAGAAGGGGGTCGCGGGTGCGGTTCAGGCCGAGATTCCCAGAGCTCCGAGTAAAGCCAGTGACGTTCACAGCCCGGTGGGTGACTCGTAGGTAAACTGGCGGTGAAGAGTCTACGTGAACGCGGAATTGATCTCTCTACCTTCTCGAACGTAGATGAGACACTGTCCCGGTGGTCGACGGGCCACGACGCACTACATCACCGAAACCCCATCACGTGGTCAATTTAAAGCACGGTTGGTTTATGACAAAATTACCTCTTACTCCATTACCTGGAGGGGTGGGGGAAACCGAGACGCGGGTTTAAAAAAAAAGAAGAGGAAAAGGTATGAATTAATGATGACGGACGGTTTAGAGAAGAAAGGGAAAGCATTAACCGGCATTAATGAAACTCGTGGAAGTAATTATCACAAAAAAATCCACATGTGTGGAGTGACGTAGAACGCAGACCGTGTTTCGATCTTAGCGAGAGGGGGGGGGGCTGATCGAAATTTAAAATAACGCACCAAAATCGTTCTGCACCCATGCGATACGACAACAAAGCAAATCGGTTTACCGTACTCGACGCAATCACCAATATGGCGCGCTGACAAGTCGTAGATCACCTGGTGAGAACAAAGCGTAAGGGGAGGTAAACGAGCGAGAGGAGAACGCTAGAGGCCGCCACCTCGTCAGGAAATGCGACGTCGCTGTTTGAACTCTGCGGACTGCTGTATCTGGGGACCACCCCCTGGAAAACCGCGCCTCGTTTAAGAGGTTAGATGTCGGACTGTGGTCCCGTATACATGGGAACGACGATCGAGTAGCGCGAGGGTCCCCTCTTCCTTAAACCTGCTGCTTACTGAGCCTACTTCGGGATCCTGCCCTGCGCTGATCTCGGATTAAAGGATTAGTGTATCATTGCTTATAAACCATTAATATACCCCTTCCGTTAAATGAATCCGCCTTTTAAAGAATTTAAACAGGTTCAATCAGCGCCTAATTAAGTTTTTCCTTCCTTCCTTAGGTGATATATAATTTCTCCAGGTTCTCTTTGTTTTCCGTAGTAAAAAAGAAATTTTACCTGGAGAAACACCAAATTTGTCGTCAGACTTAAACCGGAATTTGTTTTCCTACCCGTAATAAATTTTTTTCTTCAAAAATTAGATTTTTTGTATATTTAGCTGCTATAATGCAAATTCGATTGTAGATTTCTATAATCTACTCTCGAACCGGATATCCGTTCTACGCACCTGGCTGTCTTTCCACAGGGCTCGGTGCGTCTCCATAGCATTTCCGTTTAGAGAAAAATTAAAATCCTGCTTTTGGTATCTTCGAGTTCAGCTCTTTTTTATTAAATACTTTGCTAATGAATGCCTTCTTGCACATTATTAATGACTACATATATAATGTACAGAAATCATTAAAAACTGACTTATTAATCATCTCGAGAGGGGAAATATTATAACTCTCTGCTCTTCCTGACTTGAAACTATTTTCTAAAGATGATGATGACGATCATTATTATTATTATTATTATTATTATTATTATTATTATTATTATTATTATTATTATTATTATTATTATTTTTAAACAGAAATACTGAGGTCTTAGAAACGAAGGCATTCCGATCTTCTCTAGTTGATGAATGTGTACTCTCCGCCTTTTGTATACTGAGATGTTAAGACGCTAAACGGAATATAAGTTTCTGTTCTCGTCCTTATGTTAATGAGAAAAGATGCTTAACCCTTACTGACTTTCAGCAACTCAGATAGAGAAGTAATACTATATGCAGGACTCCACTTTGACTTCTTTTTACCGGTCTCCACGTTCTTACCAGGCAGCCCGTCGACATCTGCTTTAATTGCATCTGGTTCAGCAAATCAAATATGGATTACACCCTGTTTAACCGGGCGAATTGTTGACTCGACGGACAGAGGGTGTTCAGCCAAAACCGATACATTATTAATGTGCTAATGCGAGCCTGAATTAATGTATTCTCTCTCTCTCGTGGAGCGAGTGACTCTCTCTCTCTCTCTCTCTCTCTCTGCATCCACACTGTTCTTCGACATCTCTTCATCAGCGGTGAGAGCCCGAACCGAAAGCCAGCCACACGGATCTCCTCCCCTGACGGACGGGTGCCGAGGATAGCGACGCCTAAGGTGGGACATCTCTGTATTTGCTAACGTCTGAACTTCTCGCGCACTCTGCCCTTAGAACACGTTTGAATTAACGGGAGCCCGGTCGATTGGAGCTCACGGTTCACTGTTAAGTTCGCGGCCGAGATTTAAAAAAACAAAAAAAAAAACAACAACAACAAAAAAAGAAAACTTTCATCGCAGGTGCCCTTCCTTGTCCCACGTCCTGCCCCGGCTGTTTAGGGGGGCATACGTAAATCGCGGCACGTGCCGGTTGGTGTAGTCGTTATCGTAAGCTGGGCTTCACCACCGAGGCTACAAATTCCATAAAAACTTATCGGTTAAAACAACAACAACAACAACAACAAATGCCCTACAGGTGCTGACTTTACAATCTACTAGCGCCTCCTCCCCAATATTTGCGTAGATTTGTTCCTACGGTCGCCTCAATTAAACGGGGAAAAAACAAAACAAACTTTAAATCCTAGAATTTAAAAAGCCCGTAAGAGACAAAGCGGATCGTCCCAGGTGCCCCTCCCCCCGGGGGTGTGGGTGATAGAATCAACACCTAAAATGTTGGTTTTCTAAACTCTATTAGACTTTCTTCGCTCGATCTGTTTGGTCCCCACCCCGCCGAGAGACTTTTCAAAGACATCTTTGCAGTTCCTGGGGGGGGGGGGGACGAACCTCCGTCGCTGAAAGTAATAACTCAGTTCCATGTGTCCGTAGATGATCGGGGTATCTGTGTGTTCCTGACAGTTAACTATCGTTTACCGTCACGTTACTTATATTATAAACACTTATGGCTGGTTACCCGGGTCTAATTAGTATTCGAGGGTGGGTTGGAAGGTCTGTCTATACCTGACGACGATCCGGAATACCTGTTTATTCCGACTGCGGAGGAAACTGCAAGAATAGGAATATCTGTGTATGTGAGTTATATCTGTGGCTGCTGTGGCGAGGGCTGATCTCATCCTCACCCTGAAGCCCACCCCACAGACAGACAGACATTTAAATATTTAAATAAATATTAAATACCAAACAAATTATTATTATTATTATCATCTCATCATTCTTATTATTATTATTATTATTATTATTATTATTATTATTATTATTATTATTATTATTATATTATTATTATTATTATTATTATTATTATTATTATATTATTATTATTATTATTTTATTATTATTATTATTATTATTATATTATTATTATTATTATTATTATTATTATTATTATTAGAATGAAAACCCTGTCTTTTGAGAGACCGGAAAAAGAATTATAGACAGTTTATCTATAATTGGCTGACTTAATGCGGAGCTGATGAAATATTAAAGCCCGAGTCCAGAAGGTTTGGAACATCCTAGAGTTTGCTAATTTTGTTTGAAGAAATCGAATTAAAGCTGCTGAGTTCGCATGGCGATTAACGTCACCTCTGAAACTGTCCACGTACTTAGAGGCAAAACAGATCATCCTAAACTGAAGAAACTGCGACAGTAATAGAATAGCCGCAGGGTCGTCGCCGGGCTCTTTACCGATTTTACCTGGTAGAGTTGCAGGTGTGGAATTGTGGCTGCAGCTGCAGGTGTGGTGGGTTTTTAAAGCGGGCGGGAGGATGGCTGACAGGGGCAATAATAGGAGAACGATGTTAAAGAGGAGAAGGGGAAGCGATCGAAGGCTGCTCCGTGGGGTCGGAGTTGGCTGGAGGGCTTATCGTCATCGTGGAATGTCGACGGGGGGGGGGACCTACCAGGAAACCGCAGCCTGGCGGGGGGTGAGGCCCCGAGCAGCTGAGGTGGGACTATCGCAAAATCACCTGGCCGCACGGAGTCATCGAGATGAGCTTTAATCAAGAGAGGGGAGGGGGCTTCGTCTCATCTGATTTCCGCTGCTAACAATGGCGAGCTTGTCTTTGAAGCGCGCAGGTAGAGCCGACAGGTACTGTGAGCGCGTTACACGAGTCGCTGCCCAGAACGTACGGAGGTAATTACCCTGATCTGAAAAAGGGAGCAGGGGCCGTTTTAACGGGTGTCTGAACCCCGTGGGATTGATCCCCGAGCTTCGCGTGCGTACGTGCGCTCACATACACTGTCTCCACCTGTTGCACTCGGCTTGGCGATTCGCACGGGGGCAGGATAGCGGCAGCAAGGGCCGGACCCCACCCCACCCTATCCACCCCGGCCGTCTGGGTTCCAGTGACTATTGTTCCAAGCATAAACTTTGCGAGACTGGGGCGCGCGTTGACGTCATTGGAACGGTAAATCAGCGGGGCCCTGCTGATCGGGGTTTATACCTGTTGGTTTTGCTCGCGCGCCTATAAATACCAGGCTGTTTGGCTACCGGTATGTTGGGTTCTACTGTTCTGGCCCCTCTCTCTCGCCCCCTTCCTCCTTCTGCCCCTCTCTCTGTACTGACGTCATCTCTCCTCTCCCTCCCTCTTCTGCCACCTCTCTCTGTACTGACGTCATCTCTCTCCCCCTCCTCTACCCTCTCCCTCTCTCTTTACGTTTTTCCCTGTTATTATGAACAGAGATCACGCGAGCGTCACACACATGAACAATAAGACAGGTGTCATTCGTCTGATGTTTCGCTGTTAAATTATTATTATTATTATTATTATTATTATTATTATTATTATTAATTATTATTATTCATGGTTTGTTAGTGAAATAGATGGGAGAGGAAATCAGTTACGCAGGGTGAGAGGTGAGTTGAGAGTTGCGGGCCCCATGTCTGGGCTCAGATACACTCACCTGGTTGGAGACGCCAGAGTTTTGTAGAGAACCCGAAACCTCGGCCCCTTTTCCTTTGTTTCTACCCCTAACCCCGACAGTTTCAAACTCTTTAGAAAATAGGCATAATTTAGAAAAAAACAACAACAAACAGAGCATTAAATACCCAGCTGGTGGTAAAGTCAACGGATCCGCGATGAGAACGGCCCGACCTCCGCTTAATGTCGTGATAGGTTCCTGCGTTAATCGGCTGCGGAAATCCCTTTTCACCCCTCTTTCACCAAGCGAACCCCGAGCTCCGACACAAACCGTGGGCTCAATGGCGACGCGAATCACCCGTGACCGGAAGGACGTCCAACAGCTGCCGGACGTCACGTGCCGGACGTCACCTGAGCTCGGCGTCCATAGACGTTTGGGGCTCAAATATATCGGACAGAACAAAAGTAGGGGAAGGGAAGGGAACCTCGTTCTTGTTTAGGTGTAGACATCAGGCTTCTTACACGAAGGGTTAAAGAAAAGAAGAAGTTCTCGGGACACAGGCGGGCGTAACGGATTAGAACATTCTAGCTGCATTGTTTGGCTGAAGGAAATTCTTTCTGAAACAAGTCGAGTAACCCACCAACGTTTCTCGTCCATTAGTTCCTCCTCTATCGGCATCTACTGCAACAATTACCACCCGCCCCACCCCGAATAGATAATGACAAACTACATATCTACCACCTTTAATATTTACAAATAGCCGGAAAGTCGCAAATCTGAGTGGAGTATAACTTGAAATGTCCTGACTGGAGGTCAGGGGCTAGTTTCCCCAAAACCTCTGGAGTACACCTTAGTATTGCCTGTCACAGGTAAACAGTTCTGTTGGGTTAACTTCAAGGTGATAGATGTTTGCTTTACTGACTAACGCAGGCGGCGGTCTTGGATTAGACGCACGGGGGGGGGGGGGGGTTGAACGTTATATGGGGGTGTGACATTGGCGCGTGTTTAAGACCGGGCTAACGAGGATTCTCTCGCGCGTGGGTGGGTTTGAACGTTATATGGGGTGTGACATTGGCGCGTGTTAAAGACCGGGCTAACGAGGATTCTCTCGCGCGTGGGTGGGTTTGAACGTTATATGGGGGTGTGACATTGGCGCGTGTTTAAGACCGGGCTAACGAGGATTCTCTCGCGCGTGGGGGGTTGAACGTTATATGGGGGTGTGACATTGGCGCGTGTT
Organism: Nautilus pompilius; assembly: GCA_018389105.1. Lineage (NCBI taxonomy): Eukaryota > Metazoa > Mollusca > Cephalopoda > Nautilida > Nautilidae > Nautilus > Nautilus pompilius. The sequence continues at coordinate 15,100 of JACATO010001755.1, read as the reverse complement.
TAAGACCGGGCTAACGAGGATTCTCTACGACAAATCCTTCCAAGAACCCGCACAATTTCTAGGGCGGGGGAGGGGGTAGAATTACCGTCTTACAATTTTTCAAGACGTTTTGTTGTTGTTGTTGTTGTTTAAAGCCTCGGCTTGGTTAAGCTGGCTGTAACGGAGACGAAGTTACAACCTCGCCGAAGGTCCTACAGTCCCGATGCCCTCGAGCACGTTCCACTGGCCTCGTGACAGTTCCGGCTAAAAGAGTCGACTTGGTCGCGTGACACACGCCGCCGCCGCCCGCCCCCCCCCAGTCTCACGATCCTGTGGCCATTTGTTCCGGATAGAACGAACAGGAATCGTGCGGTTACGTCGAACCAGACGGGTGACACAGCAGCAGTCGTGGTCTGTCTGCCTGCTTCGGGACCGTAGCCTAGTCATGGCCAGGTGTCGCCGTTAACCGATATGTCGTCGCCGAAGCGCCATTCTTGTCAGTGTTTGCTAACTTCATCGTGTGATCATCTGTGGCCATTATTGTGTAAATTTAGACTCACCTGTCGGTGATGCGACTTTTGCGTGTTCATACCACCCAGGGGAGAGAATGGGCCACATGAAGCAAATGATTTATCACATAACTGAAGCTTCTGGTTGACAAACATGTAAAGGGTCATAAGGTATCTACAATGGCCGAGACGACTCCAAATAGTGATACAAAAGGTCTGACATAAGATATTCCTCTGTTGTTTATTTAGTTTAGTTCAGACATCGATGGTATATGAGCATGTGTGTTATATGTGTGTATGTATGCTATATGTGTGTATGTATGCTATATTTGTGTATGTATCTCTGTTTGTATGGATGCTATATGTATATCTATCTATGTTTGTATGTGAGTTATATCTGTGTATGTATCTATGTTATATGGATGCTATATGTGTGTATGTATGCTATATTTGTGTATGTATCTCTGTTTGTATGGATGCTATATGTATATCTATCTATGTTTGTATGTGAGTTATATCTGTGTATGTATCTATGTTTATATGGATGCTATATGTGTGTATGTATGCTATATTTGTGTATGTATCTATGTTTGTATGTATCTATGTTTGTATGGATGCTATATGTGTGTATGTATGCTATATTTGTGTATGTATCTCTGTTTGTATGGATGCTATATGTATATCTATCTATGTTTGTATGTGAGTTATATCTGTGTATGTATCTATGTTTATATGGATGCTATATGTGTGTATGTATGCTATATTTGTGTATGTATCTATGTTTGTATGTATCTATGTTTGTATGGATGCTATATGTGTGTATGTATGCTATATTTGTGTATGTATCTATGTTTGTATGTATCTATGTTTATATGGATGCTATATGTGTGTGTGTATGCTATATTTGTGTATGTATCTATGTTTGTATATGTGATTGTGTATATCTGTATGAACTATCATACTTCTTTTTTCAAGTAATATTCTAAATATAAATGGCGCAAAAATTACGTACATTTTCATAAAAAAGAAGTATCTTTAAAATTCTAGAATCAACCAGAATTGTTCATTTACGTTAGGCTGAGGCACTCGTGTCGCAGTGGTGTGTGTGTGTGTTGGGGGGGGTGGACGGGTGTGTTGATGTACAGTCTAGGTCACCATGGTCCAGGCGCAGCTCCGACACGGCCGGCTAGTCGAGCGTACCCCCCCTGGTGTTAGTAAGGGCTACATTTCTGGCCGCACTGGTGCCACTGGGCGATACGGTGTTGGCTCCCCTCCCAGCTCTGACGCCGCTTGTAGCTCCTCCTCGCGGCGGACACGTGCACCTCGAGAAGCGCTGCAACCCACCTCCCAAAAGTACCACCTTAGAGGACGATCTCTGTTTGCCGGGGCCTGCATTCTGACATCATCCCGCCACGACCCCCTCCCCTCCCCTCCCTGGGTCTTCCGCCTGTCAACCCAGACGCCGCTCTCGGCGCGCGGGGGAACCACGGAAACAGCCGAACGAAGGGAGTTCGCGCGGGGACGACCTTCCGCCCACACGATGCCGCCATCATCAGGTCCTGCCGAACTCGCAGGCGTGAAAAACAGACCGACACCGTCGGGTCCCCGAGCAGGAAAGCAGAGCGTATCCCGATCTCTCCCCAGTTAGACACCGCAGGCTGGAACCCGCTGTTGTCAGACTCTTCACCCTGACCCCTTATTTAAGCTTTTATCAACCTTGAAAGTACGAAACTTCAAAATGGCAATCAACAAAACGGGGCCTGACGTCACATCCGGGAAACTCTTCGTTTTACCTTCTTTTTGTATCAAGGTCGCCCTCCCGTAACATAACAATCGATCTCCGCCAGGTGAGATTAAAGCAGGTAAAACACGGGAAAACTCGGGTAACTCTGCTCTACTTCGTATATGATTCACACAGTTTTGTAGTTTATGAAAATTTGTGTAAATAAGTAGAAAGGGAAATATTTTTTTTTAAAAAAAAAAAAAAAACAAAAACTTACATTAGTTAATTTTGATTTAATAAAAATTATCTTAAATTGTAAAGAAAAATAGAGTAATAAGGGACCGGAGTTCAGCTTAAAACCTGGGGGTGGTGGTGACACCCTATATTTTGTAAAATTCCGCCTGTTTTTTGTCTGATTGGCTCCAAAACGTTTCCAAATGTCAGAAATCTGATATCTTCAAAAAAAAATAAAGCATCGATAAACACATTTCGCACTAAAATTCAAAGTTTGGTAAATAATTAACCAAAACTAATTGAACACTGAGAGTTGAAGGAGTTGTATTAAATTAATACATTTTTTTTTCGTTATTCAGTTAATTTGCATAGCGAATTTGTGTCGCGACACCCGGATCCGTCTCTCCGGGCGCTTTCTCGGGTTCTTTCTCGAAACTATGCAAAGCGGTTTGCCGTAGTTCTGAACACATCTACAGGATGCGCGTCCGCGTGGAATTAAGGCCGCGTGCAACAGATGGTTTTAGGCTTTGTCTGTATATGTGTATTTATTTATCTGTTCGCAGATCTGCTGCTCTGCCCGGACACTTCTCTGAAGCTGACGTATTTCCTCGGAGACGGAAACGATGGTTTAAAGCGCGATGTCTTTCGCTGATCGAAGAAACTTCCTGTCGCTTCCCCATCAACTCTTCTCGATGGGCGGAGCTCGAGCCTTCGCTGGTTTCAGCTGTTACCCCGTAAGATGTCACCAGAGCCACCCGGCCTCTCAGACGCCGCTGGGAAACTTCCAAGACTTTTATCGCTTGCCCGACTATCGTCAGCAACTCCCCAGATGCTTCATCCCGCCTCCCAGGATGAATAATGGCGGCGGCATCGGACCGCCCTCTACCAGGCAGAGGAGTGAGCGCGGCAGGAAAATATTCCTCTGTCCCCAGTGCCGCTACGTCACGGACCGTAAGAACAACCTCAAGCGCCACATCGTCACCATGCACCAGGAATGCCCCAAGACCCTGGAATGTTGCGGAATTCTCTTCCGAAGCAAAGCGAGCCTGCGAGAGCACGTGACGCTGTTCCACAGCGCGGGCTACAGGTGTCGCATGTGCGGGCGGAACTTCTGCCGAAAGGCTCTCCTCCGTCGCCACCTGTCCGTTCACAGCGGGAAGAAGGACTTCGTCTGTTCCCTTTGCAGCTACGCGACCAGTCACAAGAGTAACCTGGAGAGGCACCAGAAAGTCCACAACAAACCCCCCCAGCTAAGCGATTCCGCGCGGCAGTTGAGCGGTAGTTTTCGTGAAAAGGACGTGGACAGGAAATCGCTAAGGTGCCAGCCGCTCGCCGTAGCGAAGACCACTTTAAATGCTGTTTCGCGCTCTAAGAAGTTATTCCTCTCGGATCGGCTGAGGCAGACATACCCGGAGGCTGGCACCCCCGTTGAAATACACGATTTGGAAACCATCGGAGCCCAGAGCTCTTCTGCGTTGGAAAACTCGAAATACGTCGCTAGCGTCGCGGTGTCATACGAAATGAAAAGCAAGCTGCTCAAAGTCAACCCGGCAAGAATTTTCATGACGCCTTACAAGTGCATGAATTGCGGGAAGTTGTACTCTCACCAAAGTCACCTGAATTCTCACAAATGCAGGCGTCAGTTCGGCGAACTACTCTCCATAATACGCCCCCTGGCGACTCAGGGGCAAAAAGAAAGAAGCGTAACTCGCGCGATCAGCTGGACAGAGGGAGACAACGAAAGGGCGGCGAGAAGCTGCGGTATCGCGGAAGTGCTGTCGCTAGACATGGCGGATCCGTCCGCTGGCAGATCGGGCCAAATGTCACGCGGCTGTTCTCAGTCCACTGCCGGTGAGGAAAGCGATTCCCTGCAAGTCTACCGGCTTGACGACCTAAAACTTCCACTAAAGAAACGAATTGTGAAGCATGACAACCAAGAATAGCAGTTCGGCCGTTCAGCATTACCCAGTAGATGTCGATAATAGCCGACTTGGTGAACTTCAATTGATCCGGAAGAGACTTTACTGGCGGCATGTGCCGTCGTTATTCTGATCCTGCCTGTTTTACCGGTTCAGACCACGTGACGGGATCGGGGTGGGGGGGATAATTAACAAACGGAGACCGGCGGATTTAACCGGATGTACGTCGCTAATCCGCTGCAGCGCCGACCCAGGGTAAATAGGGGGCGAATAACAGAAATATTTGTCTCCAGTCTCAGATCCGGCTGAGACTTGTGACAGGACCTGATACAGCTCTGCTTCGCCCACATCCATAGACCTGGCACTCATTAGCCTCCCTCCCCAACGCTTTCACCTGCGCCCCTGGCGGGGAAGACGCGATTTTGCAAACAAACCCCTCCCTTTTCAATTATCCTCCCACGGACGTTCGAAATTCTTGTTAATGATGACGTATGTAGTCGTGAAAAGTTGTGACTGTTGCTTGTCGACTTATTCTTCGTGGAAATGTGAAGGAAAAATACCGCTATTTAAGAAGTGAGAGACAGTTCTCTGAATAAAATTTTAAATTAAAATATACATCTCATTATCATCTCTTAAATGACCTCGGAAACTGGCGTTATTGTTTCTGGTCCGGTGATTTTTGCATATCGGTCTCGGAATATGCCAAATATCCGGTCTGCGGAGTTACCCCCCCCCCTACCGCACCCTTGCTTTCCTTCACCTCTGTAGGCCAATGTACGTACACAAGGGAGAAAACCCCGTTGGAGGAGAGTAGTGCGCCGCGGTTGTCCGCTAGGGGAAAAAAAAAAAAAAAATCGCGCGATTCTGCGCCACGCAGGTTTCTGGCACTTCCGGCAGAGGAAGCAATGCTAGAGAGCTCTTCGTTTCTTAGATGTGGGAGGAAGCTGGAGAGATTGGAGAAATCTTCGGGGTCGACCGGTGAAGTCGGGCGTTCGTGATGCCCCTCCCCCCCAATCAATGCACTTTCTTCAAAACTTTGCTTTTCTGATTCATCTAGCTACTGAACGGGTTACCCCGGAGTTGTCTAATCGTAACCACTGCAATGTCGCAAGGCGGCAGTCCACGCGCGCACTTCCTGTAGACTGTGAACGACGGGCCCGTCTTGCTGAAATTCAGACCATGGTCGCCATCGGCAAGAACTACCGCGTTTTCGTCATTTATAGAAATTTTCAGGTGACTGCATGTGAGTACATGACAGAAATGTGTTCCCAGTCACTCAAAGGTTTGGCAAAGTAATGCGAAGTTGAAATAAGGGCTCCCGAGAAATAAAGATGACGGTAGAGCGCGGACTCATTTAGTAAGATAGCAAACCGATAATGAATGCATCCATAGAGAAAAAGGTCTTCCGCAGGCTTCCCTTTACGATAAGATCTAAAGTCTAAATAATAAATTCCACGTTTTCCTGCTTCCTCTTTCAATCGTGTTTTTATTGTTACTGTTTTGGCGCACACTTTCTCTGCAAAGCTGTCAGTTGTGGTTCCTCCACTCGCGAGGCATGTGACTCACCTATTCATCCTTTGCTTTGTGTCTCTCCATCCCTTGGCGACTAGAAAGCATCCGTCTTCTTTTCTCATACTGTTGGACTTTGGAATCAAATTCCCGACGTCTGACTTTCTTTCCACCTAAAACTTCAGCAGTTCATATGGCGTCGACTATAACTTCATCTATAGTAAACATGTGACGTCGACTATAGCATCATCTATAGTAAGCATGTGATGTCGACTATAGCTTCATCTATAGTAACATGTTACGTCGACTATAGCTTCAAAAATAGTAAACATGTTACGTCGACTATAGCTTCATCTATAGTAAACATGTGATGTCGACTATAGCTTCATCTATAGTAAACATGTGACGTCGACTATAGCTTCATCTACAGTAAACATGTGACGTCGACTATAGCATCATCTATAGTAAGCATGTGATGTCGACTATAGCTTCATCTATAGTAAGCATGTGATGTCGACTATAGCTTCATCTATAGTAAACATGTGATGTCGACTATAGCTTCATCTATAGTAAACATGTGATGTCGACTATAGCATCATCTATAGTAAGCATGTGACGTCGACTATAGCTTCATCTATAGTAAGCATGTGACGTCGATTATAGCTTCATCTATAGTAAGCATGTGATGTCGACTATAGCTTCAAAAATAGTAAACATGTTACGTCGACTATAGCTTCATCTATAGTAAACATGTTACGTCGACTATAACTTCATCTATAGTAAACATGTTACGTCGACTATAGCATCATCTATAGTAAGCATGTGACGTCGACTATAGCTTCATCTATAGTAAGCATGTGACGTCGATTATAGCTTCATCTATAGTAAGCATGTGATGTCGACTATAGCTTCAAAAATAGTAAACATGTTACGTCGACTATAGCTTCATCTATAGTAAGCATGTGACGTCGACTATAGCTTCATCTATAGTAAGCATGTGACGTCGACTATAGCTTCATCTATAGTAAGCATGTGACGTCAATTATAGCTTCATCTATAGTAAGCATGTGATGTCGACTATAGCTTCAAAAATAGTAAACATGTGACGTCGACTATAGCATCATCTATAGTAAGCATGTGATGTCGACTATAGCTTCATCTATAGTAAGCATGTGATGTCGACTATAGCTTCATCTATAGTAAACATGTGATGTCGACTATAGCTTCATCTATAGTAAACATGTGATGTCGACTATAGCATCATCTATAGTAAGCATGTTACGTCGACTATAGCTTCATCTATAGTAAGCATGTGATGTCGATTATAGCTTCATCTATAGTAAGCATGTGACGTCGACTATAGCATCATATATTAAGCATGTGATGTCGACTATAGCTTCATCTATAGTAAACATGTTACGTTGACTATAGCTTCATCTATAGTAAACATGTGATGTCGATTATAGCTTCATCTATAGTAAACATGTGACGTCGACTATAGCATCATCTATAGTAAACATGTTACGTCGACTATAGCTTCAAAAATAGTAAACATGTTACGTCGACTATAGCTTCATCTATAGTAAACATGTTACGTCGACTATAGCATCATCTATAGTAAGCATGTGATGTCGACTATAGCTTCATCTATAGTAAGCATGTGACGTCGATTATAGCTTCATCTATAGTAAGCATGTGACGTCGACTATAGCATCATCTATAGTAAAAATGTGACGTCGACTATAGCTTCATCTATAGTAAACATGTGATGTCGACTATAGCTTCATCTATAGTAAACATGTGATGTCGACTATAGCTTCATCTATAGTAAACATGTGACGTCGGCTATAGCTTCATCTATAGTAAAACATGTGACGTCGACTATAGCATCATCTATAGTAAACATGTGACGTCGACTATAGCTTCATCTATAGTAAGCATGTGACGTCGACTATAGCTTCATCTATAGTAAACATGTGACGTCGACTATAGCTTCATCTATAGTAAACATGTGATGTCGACTATAGCTTCATCTATAGTAAACATGTGATGTCGACTATAGCTTCATCTATAGTAAGCATGTGATGTCGACTATAGCTTCATCTATAGTAAGCATGTGACGTCGATTATAGCTTCATCTATAGTAAGCATGTGACGTCGACTATAGCATCATCTATAGTAAGCATGTGATGTCGACTATAGCTTCATCTATAGTAAGCATGTGACGTCGATTATAGCTTCATCTATAGTAAGCATGTGACGTCGACTATAGCATCATCTATAGTAAGCATGTGATGTCGACTATAGCTTCATCTATAGTAAACATGTGATGTCGACTATAGCTTCATCTATAGTAAACATGTTACGTCGACTATAGCATCATCTATAGTAAGCATGTGATGTCGACTATAGCTTCATCTATAGTAAGCATGTGATGTCGACTATAGCTTCATCTATAGTAAACATGTGATGTCGACTATAGCTTCATCTATAGTAAACATGTTACGTCGACTATAGCATCATCTATAGTAAGCATGTGATGTCGACTATAGCTTCATCTATAGTAAGCATGTGATGTCGACTATAGCTTCATCTATAGTAAGCATGTGACGTCGACTATAGCATCATCTATAGTAAAAATGTGACGTCGACTATAGCTTCATCTATAGTAAACATGTGATGTCGACTATAGCTTCATCTATAGTAAACATGTGATGTCGACTATAGCTTCATCTATAGTAAACATGTGACGTCGGCTATAGCTTCATCTATAGTAAACATGTGACGTCGACTATAGCATCATCTATAGTAAACATGTGACGTCGACTATAGCTTCATCTATAGTAAGCATGTGACGTCGACTATAGCATCATCTATAGTAAAAATGTGACGTCGACTATAGCTTCATCTATAGTAAACATGTGACGTCGACTATAGCATCATCTATAGTAAACATGTGACGTCGACTATAGCTTCATCTATAGTAAGCATGTGACGTCGACTATAGCATCATCTATAGTAAACATGTGACGTCGGCTATAGCTTCATCTATAGTAAACATGTGACGTCGACTATAGCATCATCTATAGTAAACATGTGACGTCGACTATAGCTTCATCTATAGTAAACATGTGACGTCGACTATAGCATCATCTATAGTAAACATGTGACGTCGGCTATAGCTTCATCTATAGTAAACATGTGACGTCGACTATAGCATCATCTATAGTAAGCATGTGACGTCGACTATAGCATCATCTATAGTAAACATGTGACGTCGGCTATAGCTTCATCTATAGTAAACATGTGATGTCGACTATAGCTTCATCTATAGTAAACATGTGACGTCGGCTATAGCTTCATCTATAGTAAACATGTGACGTCGACTATAGCATCATCTATAGTAAACATGTGACGTCGACTATAGCTTCATCTATAGTAAGCATGTGACGTCGACTATAGCATCATCTATAGTAAAAATGTGACGTCGGCTATAGCTTCATCTATAGTAAACATGTGACGTCGACTATAGCATCATCTATAGTAAACATGTGACGTCGACTATAGCTTCATCTATAGTAAGCATGTGACGTCGACTATAGCATCATCTATAGTAACACATGTGACGTCGGCTATAGCTTCATCTATAGTAAACATGTGACGTCGACTATAGCATCATCTATAGTAAACATGTGACGTCGATTATAGCTTCATCTATAGTAAGCATGTGACGTCGACTATAGCATCATCTATAGTAAAAATGTGACGTCGACTATAGCTTCATCTATAGTAAACATGTGATGTCGACTATAGCTTCATCTATAGTAAACATGTGATGTCGACTATAGCTTCATCTATAGTAAACATGTGACGTCGGCTATAGCTTCATCTATAGTAAATATGTGACGTCGACTATAGCATCATCTATAGTAAACATGTGACGTCGACTATAGCTTCATCTATAGTAAGCATGTGACGTCGACTATAGCTTCATCTATAGTAAACATGTGACGTCGACTATAGCTTCATCTATAGTAAACATGTGATGTCGACTATAGCTTCATCTATAGTAAACATGTGATGTCGACTATAGCTTCATCTATAGTAAGCATGTGATGTCGACTATAGCTTCATCTATAGTAAGCATGTGACGTCGATTATAGCTTCATCTATAGTAAGCATGTGACGTCGACTATAGCATCATCTATAGTAAGCATGTGATGTCGACTATAGCTTCATCTATAGTAAGCATGTGACGTCGATTATAGCTTCATCTATAGTAAAAATGTGACGTCGACTATAGCTTCATCTATAGTAAACATGTGATGTCGACTATAGCTTCATCTATAGTAAACATGTGATGTCGACTATAGCTTCATCTATAGTAAACATGTGACGTCGGCTATAGCTTCATCTATAGTAAACATGTGACGTCGACTATAGCATCATCTATAGTAAACATGTGACGTCGGCTATAGCTTCATCTATAGTAAGCATGTGACGTCGACTATAGCTTCATCTATAGTAAACATGTGACGTCGACTATAGCTTCATCTATAGTAAGCATGTGACGTCGACTATAGCTTCATCTATAGTAAACATGTGATGTCGACTATAGCTTCATCTATAGTAAACATGTGATGTCGACTATAGTGGAAAAAAAGGAGAAGAAAAGCCATTGTAATTAACACAAACAACAAAAAATATAAAACAAGCGAAATCCGAAACGTATCTGGAGTATTACGAACAGAAAGCGGTGTTTGTTCCCAACCAACTGGCGGTCCAGATCAGAAGCGATGCGTTAGAGAACCGATGTAAGGCGGGGTGAAACATTATTTCTCGTGCGCAGGATCCGTGGATCCTGTTGTTGGTTGTCGTTAAACACCGTTAAACCCACTCGCTGTTATCGCAACCCCAATAACGCTAAAACAGCTTCGACACCTTCGATTACCCGAAATAACCATATAAAATTAATAATGAACGCTTTTCACAGGAAACACATCAACAGGAAATCTTGCCACGCATCTACAGCAAAGGCGTAGTAAAGATACAGCGAGGATTTGCGTGATTCCCACAACAGCGTTGTTCTACGGTTACTCTCAAAAGCGACACCTACCGTAGACCCGAGTACACTGTGTTCCCGTACCAGGCAAAGAAAGAAAAGTTGGGCAGGTTGAAAGAGAACAAATGAAGTTAACTCGAAGATAATAACAGACGCCGGCGTGAAATGTTCAATTAATAATATTTCGGTGATTTACATTATAGATTGAGATTAGTTCACGTCTCTTAGATTGTGTAATGAGAATGTGTACAGTCAAGAGGAAACCAATACAGCGTTCGTTCTCCTACTCGTCTGGATTGACTGAGGTGAGCGGCCGTGCAAGGGCCGACAATCTACCGCACGTGACCAGTCGGAGACCGAAAATTCTCTCTTAAAATGGAAGCATATATCTAATCGCATCTCTGCTAAAATGAAACAGGGTTAAAAGCTCCAAAAGCAGAAATGCTGTTTTGAAACTGATTCATTTCTTTATATTTGCATATATTTATTCTCTCCTTAATATTATTTTCTTTGGCTTTCGTACCCATTCCTGTAATGTTTTCGATTTGGAAGAAAGTGGATTCCGCGGCCATTGCAGCGTTGAAAGTTCCCCACCCTTCCCGGGGGGGAGGGGTTAACCGGCTTTAATCAGTGGTGGGACATCACGCTCTCGCTGATGCTCACAGAACTAGATTGGATCTAGGAGGCGGAGCAGAGGACCGCGACTCACAGTTCTTCCGGCGCATGTCCACTGCTGCCATCTCAGCGCATCGATCGGTGAGGAGGCTGATTCGTGCCGACGTATCTGCCCGGTTTGGTGGGGGGGCGCTGCTTCCTGGTAATCTACGGACGTCGCCATTTCTGGAGCCTCCAAGACACTTGTTAGACACGCCGCTGGATTAGTGCAGCCACTGTGACGCGGTTCCAGCCGGCCGTTTGGAGCGCCCTCTTTCCTCGCCGGCGAAGATGCGCACGGCGCGTCCACGCATCAGCGGAAACAGCCGTGATATTCCGTGACCGAGCGGCTGTTAGCAGGCCGATCTAATCGATTCCACGTCTCGATAGTCCATTTACTATCGTGTCAGCCGTCAAATAATGATCGCTGGTGGGACCGGTCTTCCGGCCCATTCGTGCTAATCTCCGTCTAAGCCCAATTTCTAGAAAAATATGCGCTCCTCCAGGACGAAAGGAACAACCGTCGACTGGTGGGCAAACTGCTGTGTGTGTGTAAAACAAAAATGTAGACGTCAGGGGCGGGATCTGTGCCGAGAAGCTTGATTAGTGCGCCAGGAAGTGATGGTGAAGTAGTGGCCATCGGGTGGAGGAACGTCTAGCGTGAGAACCGAGAATTCAGAGCGAACCAGTGGGTGAGTCGGTTTGCGGAGAGGCCGGTGGGTGAGTCGGTTTGCAGAGAGGCCGGTGGGTGAGTCGGTTTGCGGAGAGGCCGGTGGGTGAGTCGGTTTGCGGAGAGGCCGGTGGGTGAGTCGGTTTGCGGAGAGGCCGGTGGGTGAGTCGGTTTGCAGAGAGGCCGGTGGGTGAGTCGGTTTGCGGAGAGGCCGGTGGGTGAGTCGGTTTGCGGAGAGGCCGAGAGCCTCCGCGGTTAGATGTCTGTTTCGCACGTTACGATTCTTCCATGGAGTCACGCGAACTTCCGCGGAGTCGTCCACCGCGTAACCAGCGACAGAAATCGACCCCAAGCTTAGCCCTACAATCAAACCCCGAGGGCTAGCATCTGCTTTTCACCGAAGGGCCCCTATCAACGCTTTCCGTCGCGAAAATGAAAGTAAAAAAAAAAAACAAACAAAAAAGGATCAACGAGTCCGGCTTCCACGACATCAAACGCACCGATCTAAGGAGACACCGACCGCCTTCACCCCAAACTGTTGTTTGTTAGATGGTCGGTGGAGACACTGTGTCGCAGGCGGCTGAACTCTGAAGCGCAGGGACAACAAAGGGGCTTACGACGAATGACGAAACGTATGTCAAGAACGGTTTATGCGTCCAGAGGACGTGGAAATGAACGTCGACGGTTTAAGGTTTCCGGCGGAAGTGCCCAAAGCGGACGGAGAACTTGTTGACTGCGAATGCGCCAAAATGCTGTTTTTTTTTGTTTTTTTTTTTAAATCGAGCGACGGTTCAGGGGTTTGTGAAAGAACAGGGGCTCGGGCTGCGCGCGGTTCAAGCGGAAGCTGGAATCGAGCGGCCAAAACCGGAAATGCGGAAGACGCTTCGCGACGCACGGCTCCGCAGGGGTACCGCCATATCCCGGAAGTGGCCCTTTATTAAATCGATCGAATTCTGGAGCTGCGAGGTCCAGAGGTGGGAGTGGGAGTCGGGTACGTGCAGTACCTCGTGAAGTGGAAAGATTCCCGGACACTTTCCAGCGCGACCCCTTCGTCTACAGACGCTTTCGACAGATGCAGGTCGAGAGTCCAATGTTACGGGCTTTCGGCCATCATCATCATCATCAGTAGCAGCACGAACCTCCGACCCCGTCGGGGATCGAACCCGCCACCCGCTGCACCACGACGCTATCAGTAAACACCCCCCCCACAAGTAGTCAACAAATGCTCTGGTCCCTTAGCAAACGCATAGTTCCAGAAGAGGACGAGACGGTTAGGTGTTGCACCAGGTGTGGTACGACATTCGTTGTGTACCGATACAAGGAAAGAGCTTCGACATCGTAGAAATCGATGTAAGAGATGACACGGGACGAAAGACTCCGTTCCGTGGCGACACTGCACCTATTCCAGGTGGGCGAACATTACTAAGCGGGGATCTCGGGGAAACTGAGAGTCGTCGTCGGAGGCTGGCACTCCGTCTATGCGTCGATCGCTTTTCGTCTTGACCCCCGGGGAGACCAATTTCAGGTTGGTTGGTTAGACAGCGCGGCTGGCTGAGGGACCCTTATGCCCGATCACCCTCGCTTTCGTCGGCAACGCGGCCCTTCACTGCCGTTTTAACGAGACCCTTTTTGGGGATGGAAACGTAGCTGTTTTTTTTTTCCGAAGCATTTTATCACACCTACGCGAACGTCTCTGTTTGCATTACGATGGTGGGCGTGAAACTCTGTCGTTGACCGACCCTCGCCCGGACGATTTCGCTCGACAAAGTTTCGATATGGACGCTATTCTAATATTTTCCGAAATCCACACACACACACACACACACACACACACACACGCACACACACACACACACACACAGACACGCACACATATATGTTTACTTTCGATGTAACTGCACAAAACAAAGGCTTTCAGCGGTGCGTTCTTGTTTAGTCGACGAGTAAAGCGCGAGAAGGGCACAATAGAAACGATTCGCCAAAAGTGCTACGAGTGCATCAGAGAACAGATCAGCTGATTAACTGGAGACGGCGCATGGGGCGAAAACCCAAGCGGGTTCCCTAACCAGCGGCCATTTTAGGTCAAGTGCAGCATTTTTACGAAAGGTTAGAATTTTGCGATGGTTGTTTATTTATTTATTTATTTTTTAATTACTTTTGACGACAAAATTAATTTTCGCGGTGTCAATTGATTTTTTTTATTATTCCAAGAATGGAAAATGAAAATTTTGACTAACTAATTGAAGGGGGATGGATATGCTTTTTTTTTTCCATAAAAGTTTTCGATTTTACAGAAAAATATTAACTAGCATTTGCTTTCTTCTCGCTTACTTTTTTTTTTTTTTAGAGAAGAATTTTCCAACTTTCTCACTATCAGTTTTAAAAGCAACTCTACGTAAGTTCTTGGGTGGTGATTTTCATTTTAAAGATAGCAAGCACACGGTTTTCCCATATATCTATACTTCAGTAAGGCTGTTTTTCCTGGTAGTAACCGCACCGTTTTCCCAAATATCTATACTTCAGTATAACTGTTTTTCCTGGTAGTAACCGCACCGTTTTCCCAAATATCTATACTTCAGTATAACTGTTTTTCCTGGTAGTAACCGCACCGTTTTCCCAAATATCTATACTTCAGTATGACTGTTTTTCCTGGTAGTAACCGCACCGTTTTCCCAAATATCTATACTTCAGTATGACTGTTTTTCCTGGTAGTAACCGCACCGTTTTCCCGGATTTTTCAGGCAGTAACCACGCCGTTATAGCAAATATTCACATTTTAATAATACATTATCCTGAGAGTTTTTAACGTCAGATGACCGCGAGAAAACATGTTTAGCAAAA
>JACATO010001754.1:135000-140958 GCA_018389105.1 Nautilus pompilius | reverse complement strand
AATAAAAAGAAAAATGAATGGAAAAATAATATGTTTTAAAATATATAATTTTATTTACTTTTCTTTTATTTCACAGAGAAGACGGGACTCGTTTCCTTCGGTAGTCCGGCTACAGTTCCTGGTTTATTTCGTCTATAGAAATGCATTTAAAAACCGAATAAACAGCTTTAGTGGGATTGTTTGGGGGGATTCTCTCGGCGCCACGGACCGCTTACAGACGGAGGGGCTGGGGCTGGCTATAGGGAGAATCCCCGCCACGGTGAGAAGGAGGTAAACGCGTCAAGTTAACGTTAGTTAGCCCACCTACCTCTAGAGAGCCCTGGCCGACGGAGGTAAGGCAACCATCCCGAAAGAAACGAACGGAGCAGCAGCCAGCCAGCAGCAGCAGCAGCAGACGGGGGCGATATTATCCGGCCGCTCTCGCCGACCGCTTCATCGTCCCCACCCCCTCGGGAAACGCGAGCGACGGCGTCCGCTGATCGAGGTAAATCGAAATCCCCCTTCACTTCGGTTCGAGAGAAGCTGTCCAGAAATCGGCCCCCACCGGGCGGCGCGTGACCGGCGCGGTACTTCCGCCAGGGGAGACCGGCACCAGCGGAAATCGCCCGATCCACGCCGAGTGCCGAGGGATCATCCAAGAATCGCACGGCGGTGGAAACAAGTCTCCGTGCTGCCCGAGAGAGTCCTCGCCACCCCGAACAATGCTCCCGAGAGAGAGATGCACGCGTCAACGGCAGCGACACGCATGCGCTGTACTGTCGTCGGCACCAACTTGTAATTAGAATTTAACTAATAGTTTGAGAGCAACAAGAAGAAAGAGACGGAAAGTAGGTATATAAGTCGGTTTGGTGTCTTGTTAGTATACTAGCGCATTTATTTCTACGTGGCAATTTTAAACTCTATATAGGTACATTATTATTATTATTATTATTATTATTTTATTATTATATTATTATTATTATTATTTTATTATTATTATTATTTATTGTTGTTGTTGTTGTTGTTGTTGTTGTTGTGATATTATAGTTTCTTCTTTCGGAAAACCTGTCGCTGAAGCCATTTCTAAAACTACAGCCAGAATACTGGAACGGAAATAATAACCCTAACCCTAACCCTAACCCGGCCGGCCGGCCCAGTGTCCTGTCGGGGACTTCGTGTTTCGTTTCATTTCTCCCCGTGGGAGCAGCAGAGTTTGTCTGGGGGACGACTTCAGGACGAATTACTACTTCACAGCTGAAGTTTAATGAACAGATTTGCCGAACACAAGCGAAGTTGATCGTATAACCCGCGGCGCAGGGTTTATCACAAGAATAGCAAGTGTTACACGCACAATATGAGCGTGGGTCGGTGGGTGAGAGAGAGAGAGAGAGGGGAGAGACAAAGAGATTATTTCAATGGTAACAAATGTCTCACGAAACTTGAACATTACTCGTTGATCATCTTTGTATTCTTATAAATGCTCATAAAGTTATAAATTAATAAGATGATTGTCGGTTTTTAGAGCAGTCTTCTGTAGTTACACTCTCTATTTCTTTTCTCCCCTTTTGAACTCTACTGTTTCCTTTAAAATAACGGATGCCGACTCCTTTTCGTCTAACAAGTTCGCCAAAACAGAGCTTCACGCGAACAGAGCCCGGCTGGTTCCGTGCGCGGACCGACCTGACCGACCCGACCGCGGACCTGACTGACGGACCGACCGCGGACCTGACCGACCCGACCGACGGACCCGACCGACCTGACCGACGGACCCGACCGACCGCGCAAAAGGATTTTAAAAAATAAGAAAGCAACGAAATGATTCAAAGGGAGGCAGGAAAAATCTTCATAACTAAACCATAAAAATGGTTTTAGGTTAAACTAATCAGTGATCACTTCTTTCTTTACTATACGACGGGTGTTTGGAAATTCCTGAACTGATTAAATGATAAAAAGAAAAGAAAAACAGTTCTTCCTATTTGGGATGAAATTCTTCAGTCATGTTATATTGTTGTGTTAGCGTTTAATAATAATAATAATAATATAATATTAATAAGATAATATAATAATAATAAGAATAATAATAAATAATAATAATAATAATAATAATATAATATAATAATAATGTTAAGGCATAATAAATTCAAATAAGTTGTTTAAAATCTCTCTTATATATAAACATTTCTTACAGTGAATTATTTAACAATAAAAAATACTAAATTTCTAGTTTTCTGTATTAATCTCTAATATAAATCATATTATATATTCTGATCATTAAAAATAACAACGCATTTTTTTTTTATTTAAAGAGCGAATCCCCACGTGTGTATTCATCAGGTTCCTTTGAGTGTTGCCTAGAAAGATGTACCCTGTTAAACGGGCTGGGGACACTCGTTCAAAGGCCCGACCCATCACAGGTGGGCTGTTACTGCGGTGTGAGGGGAGCCGTCGCCTTGATCGATAAACGAATAATCACTTCAAAAGACTTTTGTGCTTTATCTATGGTACTAATCGGCTGGATTTACTTTGCCTGTTGTGCGCATGCTTTTGGAGGAACTGTAAAACATAAGTACGACGACAACAACAATAACAAAACATGGCCTCAATCCCAGAGACCCGTCCGTCGGTCGACCTGTGTGTGTACACCTGTAGTGTCAGCAATTCTCAGGCTTCTCGTGCAATAGTATTTTTCGCTTAGTGAAAATTTTTTTTAAAAAAAGGACCTTATAAGGGAGGATACAGAGCTAATTAAAACAAACTGGAGCATTCTACCGGGCGAAATATATCTTTATTACGTAACTTATATTTTGTTTTGTCTTTAGATTTACGTCCGGTCCTTCAAGGGACCGGTCAGGGAATACCGGCGGGACTGTGGCTGCTCCCTCCGGTCTCCACCTGGAGCAGAGACTTTTACCGTTTGAACCTCGTTCGAATAAACACAAATCTTCTAATTACAGACGTCCTCGTTAAATTGATATCGAGGGTCTTTTGTCTTTTCCTTCTCCGCTTCGCGACCCATCTCTCTCTCTCCCTCTCTCCTCTCTCGTCTCTCTCATCTCTCTCTGTCCATCTTTCTGTCTCCGCATCTCTCTCTACTCCCCCCCTCTATTCAACTCTCTGTCTCTCTCTCTCTCTCTCTCTCTCTGTCCATCTTTCTCCGCATCTCTATCCTCTCTCCCCCTCTATTCAACTCTCTCTCTTTCTCTCTCCTCTCTCTCTCTCTCTCTCCCCCTCTATTCAACTCTCTCTTTCTCTCTCAGTAGCATTTTTTTTTAAAAAAAAAAGGTTTTATTTTCAACCCAGTTTGAAAGTGATAAAGTTACCGTGAATTAACTTCGATTTAAAAAGTGTTGAAAGCTTTCATAAAAATGAAAATTTTATTGTATGTCGTGAATTTTGTAGCGCAACTGTTTCGCCAGATCCGAAACTAACTAACTAACTAACTAACTAAATAACTAACTAACTAGTTAAAAAACAAAACGAAAATAGGGTTAAATGTTTAAAGTAGCACGAAGATTGGTTTTAAAAAATCTTGTTGCTGATATCGATATATATTATATATATATTGTTTTTTAAATATTTCCATCGAGTTCAATACAATGTGTTTGTTGTTTTAAATGAGAAGTAGCCGTGTTGCGATATTTTTGTGTTTAATATACATCTCACGCATCGACTCTGCGTCATAAATTAGTGATGAGATCACTCAAATAATTTCAATGCTAGTGACGTCACTGGCAACAGATTTAATAAATTCTGAATCGCGCCCTCTAGGGCCAAACTGGAGAACTGGACCTGAGTGCTGTCGGTTTTACCGCCAGATCCGTGGAACTTTTTTAAACCAAAAGTAAAAAGGAGAAAAAATGCAGCCTGCAAAACCAAACGTGATAGAGGATGGGGAACACTGAATACATCTAAAGTTAATACATTTTTTTAAAATTTTAAATGAATAAAGAAAAGAACAGTAACCATGTTTAACTTTCTTGGGTGACGCGAGGTCATTCCTAAGAGTTTGGCGCGCACCTAGCGTTAGAAAGAAGAAACACACGTGTGACAGCTTTCTTCTTGGTGATTGTGTGTTTACTTTCTTGTCTTCGACGATGACAGCGGAGCGCGCGCGCGTGTGCAAGTGTGTGTATATGTCTGTGTGTGTGGTGTGTGTGTGTGTGTGTGTGTGTGTGTGTGCGTACACACGGTGTCGGACGCAAGAAAGTCGCTATTATTCCTTTATTTCCAATTAATCAACGTAAATCTGTTCACTGGTTTATTATACAATATAAATGTGACTTAAACTATTTGAGACCGACTAATAAAATCGCTGTGTGTTGTGTTTGGTCTTCTTTTCTTTTACAAAAAAACAACAACAACACCAACAAACAATACGCTTTGTTGGAGTTTTGTCCCTATTCATAACTTTCCGTACCATTTCCTTTTCTATACCCGTGGCTGATACATGATTGTCGAACAAGGATATCGACTTTATTTTAACATTTACTAAAATGGTTTCTTAGTAGAAAGAAGAAATATACAAATCAACTCTGTTGAGATTTTGTCCATGTTTAGCATACTCATCATACCACTCGATTTCATTTCCCGCCAACAACCCACTTTCATTATTCATATAAATGTTCTAGTTTTTTGGGAGCTTTCCCCTATCGTGTTTGATATCTTTTAGGGTGAAGCAAGCAGTTTTCTTAACTTTTATCATCTACTTATTTGTCATATTTTACTGTTTATCCACCATAGTTTTACGAAGTGATAATCCGTCTCTTCCATCTGTATGGACTTGGAATCCCAGCTAAGCGCGGCCAGGGGCCAGGTTGGCTCCCCGTCGTATTTCCCTATCGCCGGCACTA
Organism: Nautilus pompilius; assembly: GCA_018389105.1. NCBI lineage: Eukaryota > Metazoa > Mollusca > Cephalopoda > Nautilida > Nautilidae > Nautilus > Nautilus pompilius. The sequence goes on along the minus strand of JACATO010001754.1, from coordinate 136,129 downwards.
TTTCAGCCCAGGATCCAGTTAGTAGCACTGGCCGGGGTTAGGTGGGAGGGAGGGAGGGGGGCGGGCGGGCGTTGGAAGGGGCTTCTATGGCACCGGAAACAAGTTCCCAGTTCACTCCGACTTCGGCCGAACTAACAAACAGAACTTTCCAAAATCTTTTTTTGACCAGCAGCGATCGGAGACCGAAGGGTACTTAGGGGGGACAAAAAGGGCCAAAGCGGAACGGGATCGAGATAGAGGCGGCCGAACCGCAACCCTGACCAGCGAGTACGCTACGCTGCGCGCGCTACTGCAAACCAGTCATCCACATCGCGACCGTCAACCTAAGTGCTTGCGTTAATTTGGAAATTTCCGTAGTAAAGAGAAGAGACGGGTTAGGGATGGGGACATTTTTCGGGTCCGCCTTCGTTTGATCGCCAAATATTTGTGTATGCAATGGCGCTGACGTAAATAAACGTCGCAGTCGGAATCACGGGAGATAACCGGGCGGTAGAGTTCAGAAATCGAGGAGGGGAAAAGTCGCAGAACTATTGAAAAACGGAAACAGATTCTTCGTCTATTGACAGCAGGTTTCACTTGAACATCGATAGTACCTATATAAGTATACTCCAAAATAGCATCGTCCCTGATAAATGCACAGTTTACGTATCATTCACACGGGTTGATCAACAAAAAACAACGTCTCACTTTTTAATGGGTACTTCTATCTGAGAAAAAAAAAGAACCGCGATTCATATTTAATAGTTCTGTTCTTTTTATTTATTTATTCTTCTATTTCTGAGGATAATGTCTTCTTGCTGGAGATATCCAGCATCGAAGAACGTATGACAAACAAATATTTATTTTTCTTTACCATTCCGTATAATTTTAAAATTTATGTATTGAAAGTGAATGATTTTGAAAGACCGACGAGAGAGAGAAGAGAGAGAGAGAGAGAGAGAGAGAGATGAGATAGATGGAGAGAGAGAGAGAGAGAGAGAGAGAGAGGAGAGATGGAGATAGATGGAGAGAGAGAGATATGGTGGAGATAAATGGAGAGAGAGAGAGAGAGATATGGTGGAGATAGATGGAGAGAGAGAGAGAGAGAGATGGAGATAGATGGAGATAGATGGAGAGAGAGAGATATGGT
>JACATO010001754.1:115000-130000 GCA_018389105.1 Nautilus pompilius | reverse complement strand
CACATCGTCCTTTCGTATATATTGCGCAGTTTGCCTGTTTTTTTAAATAATGTATAGCGGCAGATAAATAGATAATGAAAGAAATTACAGAAGGTCTCGAAAGGCGCCGGATGGTGAAGTGAACTCGGATGAAAGACCTGTGCGCAAGGAAAGAAATGGGGGGGACATTTTTTTGAGAGATGCTGTGAAATTCCATTCACGCGAAGACTCCACCCGCACCGGCTGTTCGCGATTTCAGGGGGTAGATCTCCCACCCCTCCCGCCGAATTCGCTCCCATTTTTTTGTAGAAGACCCCCCCCCCCTCCGTTGTCCTCACCGACCAAACTTCATTTCCGCTCCCGGAAAATTATCCCGTTCCCACTATTGGCAATAACCGCCGAGGCGACGGCGGCGCACTTCTCCTTCAGTCGCCAAAGCCAACGCTTCCGATCCGGACCCAAACACGGACGGCTCGAGAGACCATTATAACGGGGCCCGAAGACTTACTGGCGGCGGTTTTCTTCCCCGCGCTGAACCCAGTTTCGGCGCGAGATGTCTGTCTGTCCCGTATTGATTAGCGTGGGACAGCTCACCGACAGAACACAATATGCGCTCTGCAGCGCCGGGTTCGCCGCTTGATCGCCCGAGTTGTCCGATAAAACGCCTTCAGTTCCCCGCTTCTCTTCCGAGTCCTCCGTCTTGTTTTCACTGGCGAAGCCGACCGCCTTCCCGCTTCGCGTTTCCTTCGCCCAGCCCCTCCCCCCTCTCCCGGGGGGGAAGGGAATTCAAAAGCTATTCCTCCAAGCGGCGAAAAAAAAAAAAAAACAAAAAAAACATATATCTATATTTGGGGACTATTATTAGTAGTATTGGGGTCCAATTTTCCACGTGACGTAGGATCGTTCCACGACGGAGACATGGAGAAAGGCAGCAGCATAGCGAGCCGCCGGGTCCCAGCAAATATTCGGAGTCTGCCCTTTCTTTTCTGTTTTTCTTCTACATCGTTCAAATTCTCTCTCTCTCTCCATCTCTCTGTCTCTCTCTCCATCTTCACAATCTCTCTCTCTCTCTCTCTCTCTCTCTCTCTCTCTCTCTCTCTCTCTCTCTCTCTCTCCATCTCTCCTCCTACGGACGTCATCTCTCTCTCCATCTCTCTGTCTCTCTCTCCATGTCTCACCATCTCTCTCTCTACTGACGTCATCTCTCTCTCTCTCTCTCTCTCTCTCTCTCTCTCCTCTCTCTCTCTACTGACGTCATCTCTCTCTCTCTCTCCATCTCTCTTTCTCTCATCTCTCTCTCTCTCTCTCTCCATCTCTCCTCTCTACTGACGTCATCTCTCTCTCTCCATCTCTCCTCTCTCCATCTCTCTTTCTCTCCATCTCTCTCTCTCTCCATCTCTCTTTCTCTCTCCATCTCTCTCTCTCTACTGACGTCATCTCTCTCTCTCTCTCTCTCTCTCTCTCTCTCTATATATATATATATATATATATTATGACGTCGAGCTTAAAAGATATTTATTCTCCTAACACCCGACCTTTTCATCTTTTCTACGAATACTTCATCCATTTAGGTTCTTTTATTTTCTCGTTTACATTGTAAGCACTTTTAAAAAAATACAAACAACTTCCTTCTGTTCTTCATCTCCTCTTTGTGCCGCTCCATCATTCCGGCTGCACTGTCTGACTTCTCTCTGACGTACTCATCCTACTGTTCCTTTCCTAGCTGCTAACAACCCATGAAAATCAGATAACGGGGATTTATTCTCAGTGAGTGACATTCTTCCAGACGCGAGAACAAATAAATAAATATATTTTACGACCCTAAAATATGCAAATTGTTTTACATTGTTTTTAATTTGAAACCAGTTCTCCCCCCCCCAACTTTAATGTCCGTCTGTTGATGTCTTAGTGTGACTACGTACGCTTCACATCGTAGTTTAAATAATACAAAATAATCATTAATTAAGAAAACTTTAAAAAATTTAGTTGACATACATTTTTTTTTTTTTTAATTTACAAGTCCCATTTATGTTCCAGATGTTTTATGGCAATTTTATTATGACAAATTACACTGACGCTCATTATAGAATTACACATTTTCATAGTTTAATTCCATTTAATATACAACTAACGTTTTTTCCAAATAAATTGCTTATATAATAAAAGTATCAGCTTTACTGTAGTCATGGTAATTAGCTACATCATGTTCCATACTTCTGCAACTCAGATAGATATTAAATTTTTATTTTTAAAATTTTATTCGACAAAGGAAAGATTAAATGCATAGGAAAGTACATTTTTATAGCTATTTAATTACATATTCGCCGATCTCCGTAAGATCGATATCTATAAATTTGATAGAAAAACCGCCAACCATGAAAAACGAAGCCAAAGGAAGAGTGAACAAAGTCATGTTGATAAAAGCCAAATGAGAATTTAAAAAAAAAATTAAGTGATGCTCGGTTCAAAATGGACAGCCTTGTTTACGTATTCATATTATTATACATATGCATTGGCAAAATAACTACAGTGTTACAGATCCTGTACGTCTATAACGCGATTGTTATCAATCGTTCAGAGCGGAAATCGCGGTATAGTGAGACTAGTTTGACGTTTTATTTATAAGAACGGAAGTGACGATGCAACGGGTAATCGTTCTGGATCAGTGAACTGCATAGTTTATCCCAAAATATCCCAGCCATCACCTGTTTGGATTTTTCAATGAAACTAGGTTTAAAGTGCAACAAAATTCCACAGATCAACAACCAACAACAACAACAACAACCACAACAACAACCAAACAATAATAATAAAATAATAATAATAATAATAATAATAATACTAAGAATAATAATAATAATAATATAATAATCCTAATAATAATAATAATAATAATAATAATAATAATAATAATAATAATAATAATAATAAGAGATATTCTTTTGCGTAAAAAGTTTCAAAAGACAATATAAATTCACGAGTTTAATCGCTTTACATAAATTTCTCTCTCTATAGAAAGCAGTATTTAGCATCCACACATACACATCAGGTTCTATGTAGCAACCCTGCGCCATGCCACGGAATCCCAGGCGGACAGGGTTATAACACGAAGAACCCTAGTTTCCTAAAAGTCAGGGGGTTTATTCGTTGTTGTTTTTTTCCAAATTGTATACCCGCCCCCACCTGTAACGCTGTTTTCCTCGTTCTGGGCCGCAAATAACTAAATTGAGTATTAATTATCCGTAGTGGTTTTCTACGCCGCTAGAGGGTTAACAATTCCCGTGTAAAACAACAAATCCGTCGGGGTCCGTTTTCATCAGTAACTGCAAATAAATCTTACGTAACTTTAAACTGCACAACTTTGGGCAGCGAGCGCCTCGCGGTTCTATTCTCCAACACTGGAGAGCAAAACGATTCTGAGGCTTCTAGATACTTGTGGGGGGTTAGTGTACTTTTAGAACAATTTTATGCAAAAACATATCAGTTAAAACCATTACGAAAATAGTTTTGAAAAAAAAAAAATAATTAAAACAAAAATGGTGATCAGTTTTTCTTTTTCTTTACCCAACGAATAAATACTTCAGGTGGGAGTAAAAGGCATCTTTAACACTTTACAAACGGATCTGCAAACTTAGTTTTAAGCCATATTCACGTTTTCATTTCCTTGTAGGCTTTACATCACTTCGCATTTATCAACCAGCCGCCCCCCCCCACCAAACGGAAATCCACGTGACGAGCCCAAGACGTTATTAAGACTTCGATAAAATTCCTAAGGAATGGTATTCACCTGGTCGTTTATCTTTGTTTGCTGAAATACGGTTAAACTCTCCGCTCGGCTGAATGTTATTGGATAACAGTAAGGTGACGATTGGGCCACAGCTAAATTTCCGGGATATAGCGTTAATATATAAAAGAGAACCTTTTGTTTTTTTTTTTTCAAATTAAAAATGAATTTTTCTTTAAAATATATAAAAAAAGAGGAGAGAGAGAGAGAGAAGAAGTGGTTATTTTATTACTAATGCGAGAAAACGTCTCGGATACGTACGTATTGGCTGTTGTGATATCGAAAATTAACGTAGCGCCGATTCCCATTTTTTTTTAAAGATACCTTTAGATTCATTTTAAAAAGTTGGCCGCTGTAGACGGCGCTGAAATAAGGAAGTCAGGGAAGTTGAAAACTGGTTCAGACCGGCAGACAATTTTCTGAAACCTCCAGAAAATCTCAGTTGTACTTATACAGATTTTCTCAGACGGTTTAATTTTAGTTGTGACCGAATGGAAAAAAAAGAAGAAAAAAATTTTGACTATATTTTATCATCGCTTAGTTGTACGAATTTATTTCATTCTTATTTGGTTAAGCATCTCTCCTCTATAGAAATCGTGTTTGCGTGGCAATAGTGTGCAACTGTTTATTGAGGAGATTACTTTGTTTGACAGACCATAGCCTCGCCACATTTTGAATAGTATGTTTAGATAACAACTTCATGCTCCAAGGGATGCAACTCTTTTCGTTGTTTTTTTTTTTTTAGCAACTCGTCCCCCACCAAAAAAAGTTAGTTAATAATTATTGCACCCATTTTACCAGAAAACGAATAGTGTAGGAAAGGTTATATTATGCTATAGGTTTCAAGCAAACGAAAGCTCGAACGTTTATGGTGTAATAATAGGTAAATAAACATCCTGGTATACTGATTATAAAAGGAGGCTATTTTTAATAATTAATATATAATAATAATAATAATAATAATAATAAGTAATAGAATAATAATAATAATAAGAATAATAATAATAATAATAATAATAATCATAATAATAATAATAATATCATAATAATAATTAATCATAATAAAATAATAATAATAATAATAATAATAATAATAATCGAAGAAGAAAATTAAAACGAGACAGGTAAAAAAAAATAAGATATGATGGCCAGAGAAAAAGAACATATGAAATTATAAATTCTGTTGTTCTACAGTTATTCTGCAGTCTGAAAAAAAGAACGAGTAATTTTTTTTTTTTTTAAATTTAGTTTTAGACGATGTAAAAAATGCTAATTTTCAAAGGATTGTCTCCCTTCGGAATTTTGGCAACAAAGAAGAAAAACTTCCTTGAAATAAAGAGTTGGCCCTGGTTTTGAAAAGGTGAAATGTCTTTCAATTACTAAAGTACTGAGTTTTTTTTACTTTTATATATTTATTATCTTTATATTTATTCCACCAGCTCTCTGCGAGCCATCGCTCGCCTCTCTCTCCAGCGCTATCAATCTTTCTCTCTCTATCTCGACAGCTCTCTCTCTTCTCTCTCTCATCTCTTCCCCCAGTATCTCTCTCTTTTCTTCTCTCCTCTCTCTCGCTCTTTCTTCTCCATCTCTTCCCCCATCTCTCTCTTCTCTCTCTCTCTTTTCTTCTCCATCTCTTCCCCCATATCCTCTCTCTCTCTCTCTCTCTCTCTCTCTCTCTCTCTCCTCTCTCTCTCTCTCTCTCTCTCTCTCTCTCTCCATCTCTCTCCATCTCTCTCTTTCTCTCTCTCTCTCTCTGTTCAGCAAAAAAGATTTCCAGAGAAAATAATAAAAACTAACAACTTTTAAAACACGCACAAATCTATTTTCGGTTTGCTAAGGTTCCCACCCCTTTAAAGAGAAATTTCCGGTCTGTGTACAATCAGCTCGCACTTACAGGTACTGCGCAAGTGTCTTAGAAATCGGTAGAGTTTTAGAGATTCTCGATAAGAAGAAAATTGTAAACGATAACATATCATTAACAGAAATATACAATTACACATGTATAACTTTCAAAAATAAAATTAAAGGTCTCGGTATCCGATTATGGTTTAGCATGCAAGGAGAACAATTAGTGCTGCCTAAAAGTTTGGTCGCAAGCATTAGATATGAAATGAATGTCCCTAGTTAAAGGCATAATACAGAGTTAAGAAACCGACTATCTTTTGTTAGATAAATAGGCTAGAATATTGTCTATTTTTTTTATGCTGACGAACTGAACAAGGCAAATAGTTTAAATCATTTAAATGAATTATGATCATTTTTGTTAAAAAATAAAAACAGAAAACAAGAAGTTGGCGTTTCCTTTACTTCCCTTAAAGTTATTGTTGTTCTGCGAGAGAAAATTCAAGGTAAAACTATTTCATCCGCTCCCACTTAACGTTTCACCATAAAGCAAAATTATAAAGAATGCAGAGATGCAGAATGAAATATAGGTGGAATTCTCTAGCACTATTACTTTTAAAACCCGAATAAAGAATAGTTATTAAAAGGAGTTTCATACGCAATTAACGTAACATAAACCAGTATTATAATTCACCGCACTATGGTAACTCTTTTTCGCTTTCTTTTGACAGGTTATTCCACGTCACATCGCTGGGTAAGCACCAGAATATATACACACGTTAAGAAAAGCTTTTGATGTCCCGCTGGTAGGTATCAACTGTACTCCACCAAGATACGCTACATATTAATTTATTTTCATTTGCACCCGTTCATCCCTTTCTTTTCTATTGTGATCGTCAAGAAAAAGGTTAATGGATCTCGTTCTTCTTGTTATTATTTGTTTCTTCTTTTTTTTCCCTGTTATCTTACAACTTCTCGAGTTTCGACTTTACCGAGGTCGTTTAACAACAAAAGAACTCATTCTCTCAACCAGAATCATTTTGAAGAGCGGATGCGTGCCGAGTGTCATTTGACACCGGAACCCGGATCAAAAGCTCTCTCTCTCTCTCTCCCCCTCTCCCTCTCGCCCCGTCTCCATCTTCACAATCTCTCTTCTCTCTCTCTCTCTCCATCTCTCTCTCTCTCTCTCTCCATCTCTCTCTCTCTCTCCCCCTCTCCCTCTCGCCGTCTCCATCTTCACAATCTCTCTCTCTCTCTCTCTCTCTCTCTCTCTCTCTCTCTCTCTCTCTCTCTCTCTCTCTCCCCTTTTCTCGAGCGTCTATGGTGGTTGTTCCAAGTCAATTTATTTACGGGAGCTGAAGCACGTGTCTATCACTTTAAACTAAGTTAATGGAATTCCCTACAGCCAGTCGCGCTGACGTTCAGCCAGTTCAATAAAACGGTTTATCTACGAACGAGGCGTTCGAAGGCCAGAAATATTTGGTTTTTGTTTTTCCGACTGGCAGCGAAATGTATGAACAAGCAAAAACAAATGGATATTTTGGTGTGTTCCGGTTATTAGGATTGGTGACATCAGGTAGATCTAAGGGCCGAATGTGAACGATGCTACTCTTATAATCTTTTTTTTTATTACAGTGCCCGCCATAATAATTTGGAAACCTGTTGTTATTGCAATCTGTTAGTTTGTTATGGAAAGAAGAAAATAAAGACAAGCGATAAAATGAAGTTCTTTATGTTAGTACCTGTCCGAGCCACCCTTGGCAGCACAAAAAGCCTCTACACGGTTTGGCAATGAACCAAGACGATTTTGTATCACGTGTCTGGCTTAGGTTTCCCCCTTTCTGAGCGAAAGCTCCCCTTAATTACATTATATTGGCAGAGCACGAACGGGTTATGCTCAGCTGGGATTCAGATTCTCTTACAGGACGTACTCGATCGAATTCATATTGGGACAAGAAACTGAAGGACTTGATTCCACCTCCAGACTGTGGCGCAATTCTCCCGAAGAATATAGGCAGCGAGTCTCACTTTGCCTTTTTGGTACCATGTTAGGGGATATATTTTTCAAATGGCATTGTACTCCGAAGAACTGAGACGTCTTTTGACAAACACCAATTCCTCCGTTTCCAAATCATATTGCAATCCATACTATGACACTCCCGTCTCCATACCTGATCACGTATTAAGGGCAATTGGGTTTAATGTCTTCCTCAGCTTTCTGCAACCTTAAGTGCGACCTCGACAGATGAATTGTCAGAACATGAACCCAAGAGAAAAGAGTACCTGCCGCCAATGCTAGATATGTTCTCTGATCAGGTCCTTTAAAGCATTTTATTATTATTGTACAAAATGAGTTTTAAATATGCTGCATGGTCCTTTGTAAACAAGTCAATGGAGATGATGCTAGACCGTTCTCCGGCCATTCGTCTTGACGAACTTAACGATAATATCGGTCACAGGTCCACGAGAATTTTCGAAATCATTGGAAATTTGTTGTTGACGCTCTGATAATAATCTGAATGCCCCATAGCAAAGCTCAGTATACGGGGAGATCCGCCTGATATCCAAATTATTATAGTATGATATAGCATTTAAAATAAATATTGCCATTGTTTATTTTAATTTATTCATATCAGCAGTGGCATAACTTTGATAAAGAACTGATGGCAAGATAAACAATTAGAATTATGTTAACAGCAGGAAAATCTTCGAAAGTAACACGGGCGGATATCAAAATTAATTGAAAATTATAAGAAATTAATGCGCTTACAGATACAGGAATAGTACATAAAAGTCTTTGGCATCTATAATGTTTATATCTGCACAGACCTTAAGAGGAGCATCATCGCGCCACTCCGTTCACCATCTGAGCCACTCTCTTGATATCGGTGCACAACGTCGCCAGCCACTGTCTACAACAGAGAGGGGGAACTTCTCCGGTACCCGCAAAAGGTTCTTCGACGGTTAGTAGTAACGTCTCCCGAATCGCAGATGTCAGGCTGTGGTCAACTGTCGCGACGGAAACACGAAGTACCAGACGTGTCTTTTTTTTTTTGTTGGTGAAATTTCTATGGCGTTGCCATGACGATGTCAAGTGTGATTTATTTTGTGACCAGAAGCCCATGCGCGTACGGCACCATTTGGCCGAATATATAAAAGCAGATGCAACTGAATAAATATATTCCGACCCCCTCTCCAACACGTCGCTGTTGCGTAACGTTTGTTGAGAAGTATATTTTACTTAAAATTCCTTTACTAAAAAATCTGCCAAACCTGATTCCCTGTATAAGGCGCGCTCATGTGTATAAGTCTCATCACCGACGAGGCGCACATAATTCGCAGCTGATAAAATCACCTGGCTATAACACTAAAAGAAGATTGAAATAAATAAGAGTAATTTAATTGGTTATGCAAGAATAACCAGAAATTTCCACCAACGTCTTGACATGGCCATAGGAATGGCACGCAAGAGACGATGATGGGAACGTGGTGCCCTCGTGCCTCTTATGTCGGAGGAAACCTTTTAAACTACTGCGCTTTTGCGTTTTCTAGGCTTATTCCAAACGATCCGCTAGGGTCTATTGGCAGACAGCCCCGAACAAGGAACCCGCTCGTCAGGTCGGAATTTCTATCTTTAACGACTTTTCAGATCTAATGTCGTGTTGATTACACATCTACCGAATGTTTGTCCATTTTTTTTTTTCGCCTTCTTCTGATTTAAAAAAACAGAAGAAAACTTATTTTAATACGTGGAAGTTTTCTTCGACCGAATCCCCGTGCAACCGACAAACCTGATTCCAGCCTACCATGGCTTCTCCGGAAACGTGCGTCATGCGCAGGCCAGTCTGAGACGGCCAAATCCGCCATGGCCAAACAGGAAGTTAGAAAAGAAGGGGCGCGGGGTCTTCTGCGTTGGTGACCAACCGAGTTACCCAGGTACGATTTGAGACTTCTCGGTGGGTGGTTGAGGTGCGACCCAGAAGCTTCAACACAAATACCGGGAAAATCCATGCTAGAACTCAAATTTTTTTTTTTTTTTAAATGTGAGAGGAAACCCACGTGACCGGCTAGTAAAGAAGAGCGCCGGAAGCAGTGTGCCAGGCTGGCCTGATTCCTTAATCTTGGTGACCCTGGTAGTTCTAGTTACTATACCGCCGACATTTTTAACTTACGACATTAAAGTCAGAAAACAAAGCAGTAAGCATGCAGATATTTGTTGTTTGGCAAACATTAATTTAGTTTAAATGGACGAAAATTGTCTTGTATATGATAACCTGACAGTGACCGAGGCTAGAAGCCCATCGGATAATCCTTGTGAAGGATTTTGACAATTTGACACCTTGAAACTGGAGTTAGGATGGCGCAACAAGCATTTAATTTGGCGAATTTCTGTACAAAGAGGGCCAGCAACATAAAGATATTTATTTGAAGCTTCTTATATCATTGTCTCGTTTTGTGTGCGCTTCCGGAAAAGATCGGCCGAGTGGTCTATTGTTTGTCAACGCGCTTCCTGCAGAATATCTTTCTTTTCTCTATGTCTGTACAATTTCGGCTTCTTTGCTTCTTGGAGCGGAACGCTTGGATGTCTTTGTGCTGTGGGGAATCAAAGAAGGCAGGAAGTTTTTAGTCAAATGTTGTTTTCCTGTTTCTTGTATTCGCGCTGTGACAGCACGTTCTTTATTGGTTCTTTGAATTCACTAGCCAGGTCATCTTATATATTAACAGCTGTGCAGTAACTTGTATAACTAATATTATCAAAAAAATGGTTGGAGAGATAGTGTATTACTGAAACTTCCATAATCAAGGTCGTTCTTGAGGGAGTTTCCGTAACAGCTGTTTGTCAAAATATCAAATAGAATACTTTTTTAAAAACCTGGGTAAAGATTGACAGCAATTTCCGATGACTTAATATTTCAGGATTTAAAGAGGGAGATCTTTTCTTGTCCTAATAAACATTTTAGAAATAATTATGATTTAAATGCCCGCTTTCGTTAGCGTTAAAAGTTACTAGCCATTTGCGGACAGATATAACAATTTTTATTGTTGTTATAAGCAAAATGAACTGATATCAGTTCACACTGCTGTTTATCTGGTTATTTCCGCCTATGAATAGAACACCTGCTCTCTGGTAGTGAAATATTTTTAATGTTGACCCTTTAGACTTACATTAGGTTTTATAGAAGCGTAACATTATCATCTCAAGTAAATTTTCGGTATTCATTTGTCGTACCTCGAAAAAATATTCGCGTGTCAACGGATTAAAAATACACGCATAACTGATTTAAAAGCTACTCTTTTACAAGCCAAGCCACTTATTGTGACAGCCACTGCGATTCATTCCGAAGTCTACCAGCTGCTCTGTAGCCCAGACGGTGATAAAGCCATAAATAACTGCGCTTAGCTTAATCTTCTAGTGATTTAAAACCCTTTAATTACATCATATATTTAAGAAAAATACTATTAGTAACCATTCTATCTTGGAATAAGCCGATTCTCCCACCAAGCTTATTTTTCATGGACAACCATCATCAGCAACTTCTGAGGGACACGCGAAGTGCTCAGACATTCGGTGTTTCGCTGTTGTCACGGCAGCTCCTAATGAGCCATCTCACTTATAGATACACATATTCGTAACTAAAATATTACTATTGTTTTCAAACATCATTAAGAAACAATTCTTTCTCTTTGTGTGTGGTACAAACAAACTGTTGGCCGTCTGTCAGCTGTTGCAGCATCACCTTCGCTAAGACGACGCGTTATGTGACGGTTCCAGTGTAAATTGGGTGCGCTCTCGACAGAAACCATCAGTAAAAGGATTCCAGTAGTTGCCGTCGCCTTTCCTTAGTGCAGCATGTATACTGGCAGTCCCCTCGGGTCAAACCTTCACCAATTCACGTTCCTTAGATGTATAAAGGTTCTGGTGAAGAGCTACAATCGGTCGTCAGGTACGGTAGATTTGGAGCATTGATTTGTACGGACAATTGCCGTGATGGCAAATCGACGGACTTCTAAAGTTCGACGCCTATGTACACATATTTGGGGATACTTTTCTACTTGTTTGATCAAGGGATCATTGACCGTATTCAACATATCCGGCAGAAGGTACAGAAGACAACTTAAAGTTTCTTTTTAGAGCATCTATACGGCCGGGTCAGGATCCTGCCAGCCATCTTCTTGACAAGCAATTAAAGGCCAGGCGACCAAAACCAATCTTACGCAGCAACTGAAAGCACTATTGGAAACCTTGTGCGAAAACGTCACAAGCAGGTCACCATTAATAATCTAGCAGACTGTGTGCCCAGGTGTCTGACTGTTCTACTCTACCGCCTGACTGCAACCTAGATGGCAAGCAACGTCATCAGGTGCAAACGTTTTTTAACCTATTTTGGTGATTGTAGTTATTCTATGTTTTGCACCATAAGCAGAGAGGTGCAAAGAATGTATGCTGTAGAATCCTCTAGTGTCACAGCGCTCGAGTTCCGCTAATCTCTAGCTCCTTTCTGTTTTTTTTTTCCTACAGTCGGTGTCACATAAATACGTCAAAGAGATTTGTCTTTTGATTCGTTTGGTAGGCCACCAAGAACATGAAAATACTACTCTTTGGCTACGTGTCGCAGACTTGCTAAGCTGTGGAATTAATTTCTTCCGTTCGTAGACCTCGGATGGGGGGAAGTGCACGGATTCTCCGTGGTTTCAACTCGTGACCTCGGCAAACCGTCGAGCGAATGAGCGCGACAACCGAACCCCGGAGAAGTTATGGCCGCTACTTCGTGAGTTACTAACCAGATGGCGCAGCGCGTAGTCACGAGTTAAAAATTTTTAAAAAGTAGAGTCCGCGGTCGACTGCATATGATGTGTATTAATTTTACAAATTTTATAAAGTCTGCGCACGAAGTTAATCCTTACTATTATGAAGGTTTCCGAATGGGTTTTTGTATATGTTCAATATATATATATATATATATATTATTATTATTTTTGAAATCTAAGAACGAAAATAGTTTACAAGAAAAACGACAGCGTAAAGTAGAAAGACTAAGGCGACCAGGGATCGTGAAGAGGTCGAGAGGTCGTGGGTGACTTTAGGGAGTCGACAAAAACGTTGTTCCAATGTTCAAACGTGGCTCCCCTCTCCGAGAAGTCGGGGGGAGGAATTTCTTACATATTTCGCATTACAACAACAACAACAAAACCCCGAGCTCGGTTTTTATCGGAAATCCATAATTTTAATAAAATTTATGAAACGGTGTAGATTCATCGCTCCGGCAGCACGGAAGGAGATGTGGAAAATCCTTGTTTTTTACCGCGTGCTTCGCTCTCGTCCAATTAATAGATTGCGGCTCCCACTTCGACTCGGCGGCGTGGGGTTGTTTCGAGTTCCCCCCCCCTCCCGTACCACTTTTAAACGACGGTGAATAGACACGCTGATACGTTTACGACTTCATGGAGCAGCAGAGCTTGTTTAAAGTCCGCGATGAGCGAACATCTGGCCGCGAATTTCGCGCGCACCTTGTCTCCGCGATTGCCGTACCTGAGGGAAGTTAAAGGCAGGGTTAGTGGAGCTCCCGGCCCGGCTCGTCGGAAACAGAAATAAAGGTTAAACGAAATACGTGTTTCGTTCGACAGACCGGAAAATAATATAAATACGCGTTGATGGCTTGAAAATCGCCGGAGTTTTAGCGTTTGTTCCTTTCTTTTTCTATCATTACTAAATAGGATTTAAAAAAAAAAAAAAAAAAACAAGAAAAAACATTAAAGCATCTGTGCGGTTTATATATATTTATGTGTGTGTGGGGGGGGTCTTTCGTTGTATCTCGGGACAACAAACAACAGTAGGTAAGAAATACAGCTGAAGGAAAATCGAGTAAAAGGAAAACAGTAGGCACAAGGTTTCCCCGTGGGCATGCGAGCCGGAGAATTCACCTTTTCCTTAAGGCCGTGAGGCAGGCAAAGGTGAGAGAAAATAACGTAATTTGGGTTTTTAATAGCAACATCTATATCTACCTGGCACAGGTGTTGAAGCTTCAACGTTGGGATATATTCTGAAACTGAGTCCAGCGAGAATGCATCGAATTCGCATTCAACGTTGCAGCCGCACTTGGCATTCAGACGAAACACCGTTATCCATCTTACCCGGCAAGACCGGGTAGTCCGGTTTCCCCTGATACTATGAACCCCCCCTCTCTCTCTCTCTCTCGTGTTCTAATAAGTCATTATAAGCGCAAATAGAGCCAACAGATGCCGATGCGGATGCCCGTCGTTCCATATCGGGCCACAGCAGCACGATCCCCCTTAAAAGAAGCGGTTACAGAATTACGATCAAAATGATGAGCACAGGTACCAAACTTTATCTGCATCCGGCATCTCGCTCGTTCCTTAATTATCCAATGTTTTCTGATCGGTTGTAAATTCTGACCTTAGAATCCTGGTCTGTTAATTTCTTTTTTTTTTATTCTGCCCTTTGTTTTTTTTTATGACTTAAAATCCCTTTTATTGCAATAAACACAGAAACACTCACACATTTACTTTATTACGCTTTTAAATATATAATAGGCGTTTTATTGTAGATTTTCTTGCACCGGGTTTTTTTGTTTTGTTTTAAAACTCTTGGGGTTACCTACTGAACCGAGTACCTTGATTTAAAACCAGATGGCGTTGTTTTCTCCAGGTATTTTTCAATGACATCCACCCACTCCCCCCACGGATTGCAGAAGTCAATCTAGGAGAAGTCACCTTCAACGCTTTAGGCGACAATTGATAAATTTATTTAGATCCAAAAGTTTCAAGACTGTTATCGATCGGCTCGGTCAGAATCGATTTAAAATAATTATTTATAAATTGTAAGAAATATATAAACTGAACGAAATAATAAAAAAAAAAAAAAGATGTGGTTGAGTGGATAACCCTGACGACTGCTTCGACAGTCTCAGCATAAAAGAGCAGCCGAAGGAAGGTTGGAGTTACTCAAGAAAATTCTTTAAAAACTTGAAACCAACATAATCCTGGCGGACTGTTCGAACTTTCTCAGCGAAGGCCAACACAGAATGAATGATGCTCTTATTCGTTAAAAATCTACCTCAACCCGAATGAGAACGGAAAGTTATTGGAGTGATAGGTCATTCACAGAAACTAATGTTAGTCCCCTTCTCCTTATCAGCAAAAATCAAACTAACCTATTGGACTAAACTCTGATGAGGGCGACAGGAAAATTATTATTCCCGAAACGTAAGATCATTTGCAGTTCAGTTACTACGAAGGAGACGACGGAAAACACCCGAACTAATCTCTACTTTCCAGCCAGACTCGCGCTGGGAACTGCTAGAACAACTGGTTTTGATAGCATCTCACTTTTCCAATCAGTGCCTGGCGAAATCGCATTGCAACTCTGCGGAGAC
>JACATO010001754.1:0-112500 GCA_018389105.1 Nautilus pompilius | reverse complement strand
TTTATACGGCATACACAGTTTCCTTCTTTTCTCTCTACCCGAGTCTTCGTTTTCCTTTTCTTGTTGTAGACGCGCATCTTATATTGTACCCTAATTAACTAGGGGCCCCCCCACATTTGTGCCGATTAATTAGACGTAGAACCGCTTTATTGATGCCGTCCGGTAGAACGAAATAAAGTCGGATTTTGTGTTTTTGTTTGTCTGTCTGACCGATCGCGGGGCTGGACCGTTCGTTATTTAAATCGCCGGTGGGGTCTGTTAGTTCCTGGATACTGCGAAGGATCAGCTCTTGTATATCTGAACGATAGCGAATGACCCCCCCCCTTTCCATCACCTTTGTTACTTGCTGGAAACACTTAGCTCCTTTTATTCATTCGCTGTCACAACAATAACAAAGCGGGTGCTGTCTGGAGCACGAAAACGAGAGCGCATCGACGTCGTGTAATGGAACTGTCCTGGCTTTGCTCGGCTCGGCAAGGGGCTGGGCCGGGCTGAGAGGGGAGGAGGGAGGAGGGGGGGGGGTGCTAAGACGACTGACTTCAGGCGCTGAAGACAGTGAATTAATCAGTCTTAGGTTCGCATCTCACAGCAAATTTCATCAATACGAGAAATGAACTCTTTTCGGGATTTCCTTTAAGTTCGCAACGGATTTCTAATCCATCTGCCGAACGCCATTCCCACCGTAATGAAGGCCGTGTTTGAGCCGGTTAAACGTATTTTCCGAAGCGAGCCCCGCTGGAAGGCGAAATTTCTAACAAGTACGGGCTGGCTGGCTGGTGGTCTGTTGTCGCACTGCAAGCCCCCCCCACACACACACTGGCGGCTGTATTAAACGCTTAGATGCACTGATGTGAGTTTAAAATTAAAAAAAAAAAAAGAAGAAGAGAGAATTCTTTTCTTCTTTGTATCTCTGAACTTCTAGATCCTGTCTGATCGCAGCCGCTGTTGTGAATAGTTACTGGCCTATCTCATTCATCCTCCTCCTCTCTCGTCATCATTCCTATAGTAATAATAACAATTTGCGCCCGCACTCTCTCGGCTTCCTTCACCCCTAGTGGAATAAAAGAGAAGCTAAAACACAGGTTCCAAAATAGTATAAAACCACAGAGAACCTCCACTGAAACTCAAGTTCTTGGCAGAAAAAAAACGCCAGTTCTAATTCTTTCTTTCTTAACGGACAAGTTTACTGTCTGCAGCTTCTGGGTATCTAGGATTTGTTACACCTTATGTGCGAGAAAAACAGTTGAATTGATAAAACTAAAACGGCCAAAAGTTTTTCATCACCCTAGAATTTCCCAGATTTCTCTCTCTCTCTCGATACGGTCCAGCTGAACCCGCCTAATTTGCATAATGACGTCACGTTAACGCACCGCTCTCTGTAGTTTACCACGAGCTTAACTGGGGAAAGTGACCGAAAATGTGACCGTTCTGAAATCTACCAGGTGAACACGTGATTTCCGGAAAGAGCTTACGAGTCGTGACGTCAAGAGTAACTGGACAGGTAGAAGAGGTCCTGGGTACAGCGTCGGGCTGTATGAGTGGACAGGGTTGAGGACGGATCTCGTTATTGTTATTTCTAGGGTGATGCACAGCTTTTGACCCCGGGCTGTATATCCACATCTTAAAAACATTTTCGTTTAGACGTAGCGAGCTAAAAACAAAATAGTAAAAGTTAATCATCTAGCAAAAAACAGGGAAATATTATTTAGCTACAATATTTTATAATAATTTTAAACGAATTTAAATTAGACGGAAAATGTTTTAAATAGAAAACTATGTTAAGAATTAATAATCTAAAACATACTGTTATATTAGGTCGAACCGTTTACATTTCAAAAATTAAACAGCTCTGAAAAATCTTAATATTACCTTACGTTTATCGTGCGAGTTGTATTTATCTATGTATCTGTTTATGTTGTTAAACGTTTATTAAAATAAATATAAAAGCAGTGTAGCAGAAGAGGGAGGCGTTTTTTGGAGCAAGGTGCCGATATTTCAAATTTAAACCAAATTCACTGTTATTTAGTACTGCAAATGTAAAAAAAAATAACAAAAAAACTGTACACACACACACACACGCACACACACGCACACACACGCACACGCACACACACGCACACACACACACACACACACACGCACACACACGCACACACGCACGCGCGGACGTTTACTCCTCTGTTCACCAAACGAAGCATTGATGTGTTGGGCGTAATGGATGAGAGTGCAAAATAAAACCAGGCCGGTTATTATCCGTCAATACACCCGACGTCTGTCACCACCACCTGCGTGTATTTGCAAAGACGTGTAAATGCTGTTACCGTAAATCCGTATATTTAGAGTCGATATTAACGCCTAACGGTGAATTCAGTTTTACCTGTTGCTGGGGCCAGTTCCGGATACATCTGCCTGATAGACAAGTATTTTCCACCTGCGGGTGTATATATATATATATACTTTTTCATCATATGAACAAAACTTAAATCTTTCGGTCAGGGTGATTTATTTTTTAAAATTTTTTTTGTGGTTTGTTTGTTTCCCCGGCAACTCCGCGCTGCCACGACCGAGATGCGAAGAGCAGGTAAAGCAGTCGAGGTGTTGAGTGACAGAGCAGGACGACGGGTACAGATGGCGACCGATCGCTCTTGGAGCTGAGCAGAAATCTCTCGGGTTAGGGTAGCCAGGTTATAAATAAAGAGAACAGTGGGCCAGGAACTGCGTTAAATAATAATAATAATAATAATAATAATAATAATAATAATAATAATAATAATAAGAATAATAATAATAATAATAATAATAATAGAATAATAATAATAATAATAATAATAATAATAATAATAATAATAATAATAATAATAATAATAATAATAATAATAATAATAATAATAATAACGAAAAATGAACCATTATCGATAATATGAAATAATACCGCAGATCATTTTGTATTTGAATTAAAGAATTTTTATGTATTTGATTTTTTTGTTGTTTTAAAATGTTAATGTATTATTATTATTATGCATTAAAAAACAACTCTAATTGCAGAAAGATTCGGGCACTTTCCAGATAGGGACAGGGTAGTTTCATAAGATGTCGTGAAAGCCATGAGAACAAGTTTTTGGCATAAACAGGAGAAAACAGAATGGTTTGAGTCAGTTTTGGGTAGGAATTATTAGAACTATTTTTATACATTTTTTTACTTTTATCATCAGAATTAGAAGAAAAAAACAACAACTAATAGTTAATGTCTCAAGTCAGTGTCAGCAGACAATTCGTAATATTCCTTTGAAAGACTTACAATGTATTTGCGACAAGAATTTATTTAAGAAATGACAACCACATAAGCAGAAAAGGTGCAATCTAAAGATTCCGGTCGCTTGCACGACGTCTTTCATGAAGGGTAATGATCTGTGAACCCTTCCATCCATTCTCAAGGATAGTACGCGCACAGCACCGATTATAATTTGATCACCACAAAAGGAATATTTATAAGCAAACCATTAATAATATGGTGGATGAGTTTTGCATTGTTAATTAGTATTAACCGAGACTGCGGATGATTTATAAACACTCCCGTGTGGAAAATACCATCGTAAACGAACATAGCAATGTGTAAAATAAAGTCTGGCATTATATGTCGGGTTAATCGTGGAAAGTAAGTACGGAAAAGTTACCTTGAATAATAACCAGCTAAAGAAACGGAGCGACTGGGTGGGGGAAGTACGAAGTTTAAGGAGTTGCCATTAAAAATGAGAAACGGAAGTAGACACATCCAGAGCTAGGTTTCCGACGGTTTGGCTCGACTCTCGTCTCCGAGGAAATAAATGAGTACTTTTAAAAACGGCGACACGGCAGGCGGGCAGTCAGCCAGCCAACTCGACCGAGACATCCTTAACCCCTCACCCACCACGCGCGAGAGCTCGCCGCTGTTTCGTGGACAACGACCGGAAGCCTTAAAGGTTGTTCCGGTGGGGTTTATTTATTTATTTATTTTTGCCTTTACGATCGGCGGCAGATTTTCCCTGGTTATTCCCAGCGATAAAGAAGAGGAGGAGGCGAATGAATTCGTTTTCACTAAAACAAAGACCGGCAGCTAAGAGGGGGGCCTGTCGTCGTCCGTCTAGGGGTTTTCCCTGATGGCGGGTGGATGAATACCCACAGAAGCCGGAAATCGGTTATAGTAGCGTCCTTATACTCGAAGACTTATTCTTGTTCTAATCTCTCGCCCGAAGGTGACTTAAAATTATTAAACTTTTCTTGTTTTTTTTAGCAGATTAATAAAATGCTATTATTATTATTATTATTATTATTATTATTATTATTATTATTATTATTATTATTATTATTATTATTATTATTATTATTATTATTACATTATTATTATTATTATTATTATTATTATTATTATTATTATTATTATTATTATTATTATTATTATTATTATTTGAATTATTCAAAAATCGTCTTTCAATCAAAGAAAATAACTCGCCTCTAACCAGAGAGAATTGGGAAGTTTTTTAAAGCGCGGAATACGGTATAAATCATCAGCTGGTCGCGCGGGAGCCGATTTCAGTTTCGAATGCGTGAGACGGACGTTAATGAAACTCCTGTCGCCAGCTTCCATTCTTCCCCCCCTCTTCTCTAGGTGTAAGACATTCTCGTCCTCGTCATCCCTATCATCGTTAGGCAGATTACATTTCACAGTACATTTTTCGCCATCTAAATAAATAATTAAACAGTGGGTGGGGGACCCCTTCCTCTCGGCTGGCGTGCAATCAGAAGTCGTTTAAGGGGCCGATCGCTCGCTGGCCGGGAACTTATCGGCGGATTCGCCCACAAAGGGAAATTTAACTCACAATTAACCAATGTTAACACGCGGGTGGCTATTTAAAAACAGTAATGAATCGCTGATTACCTATTGTTCGCTCGGCTCCGCCACTTTCGAACTTTCCAAGCAGTTTCTCGCATAAGATACATTATACGTGTCAATTATACGGCCCGCGACAACTTACAGCGATCGTGATTAGCAATTATTCATCCATTAGGTTGGGGGTTTTTTTCCAACGTCTTTATTAGGGTCCTTTTCGTTGTCTTTTTTCCTTGTTATGAATTATGTCTCTGACATTTCCGCACAGTCTCTCCTCACCCTGTCATACCGCCGGTTTAAAGTTATTTATTGATTAACTAGAAATCTGCCTTATTTATTTATTCATTCGTTCATTCTTTCTCTACATCTTCCCTTTAAACCGATCGCGAAAAGTTTGCTATAAGCTATGAAAAAAAAAAAAAAGGAGGTTTATTTAAGCTATCACTCGGAAAGAGGGGACACCGCGGAGGTCTTAAGACGGTCAAGGTCACGCGAATCTCTACATGTCGCTGATTGACACTCCTCCATTCTTTTTTTATCTTGAAAAAAAAACAAAAAACATTTATACAACATAATAATAGAGAACTTCCGAGAAGCGAGAAAACCAGCTTAACAAAAATGTTACAGATTTTAAAAAATTTCTTTTTACAATTTTCTCAGCACTGAGTATTTTATACTTATTTAAACAATTTTAAAGAAAATGACAGAATTGAAATAACACTTTCGACGCATGTATCAGATAATATTTATAGAAAGAGAGAGAGAGAGAGAGAGAGAGAGAGAGGAGAGAGAGAGAGAGGAGAGAGATTGATGGAAAGAGAAAGGGGGAGGAGAGATGGAGAGAGAGAGAGAGATGTGGAGAGGGGGGAGAGATGGAGAGAGAGAGAGAGATTGATGGTAAGAGAAAGGGGGAAAGAGAGATGGAGAGAGATGGGAGAGGGGGGAGAGATGGAGAGAGAGAGAGAGAGAGAGAGAGAGAGAGAGAGAGCGAGAGAAGAGAGAGAGCGGAGAGAGAGAGAAAGAGATGAGAAAGAGAAAGGGGGAGGAGAGATGGAGAAAGATGGGGAGAGGGGGGAGAGAGAGAGAGACAGATTGATGGAAAGGAAAGGGGGAAAGAGAGATGGAGAAAGATGGGGAGAGGGGGGAGAGAGAGAGAGAGAATCTTTTTTATCACTAAGACGAGTGAACTTTCCGCCCCGTTATCACTTTCCATGGTGTCTAACAAACTTCAGCATTAATCCTCCTCTTTGTTGCTGCCCTACAACGCCTAGCAAAAATAAAATTATATGAAACAATACAAACCCTGATATCTTGTTCTGTCTGTTACTTTTGTACACCGCATAGAGCGAGTTTTTACATTGTTGTATCTATTACTAAGAGAACCTCTATATATTTTTCATGTAGTTCATTATTCATCAATTACAACACACAGAAATAACAGAATTTGTGAGCCTTCTTTATGATGCAGTCTCCGATGACGCATTTTTAAAGAATGTCCTTGAGAAAGTTTTCCTAGGTCTAACACTATGGTGCCTACCAACATTATTATCGCTATCATTACCAATATTAGTATTTTAAAATGTTTACTTCATGTTAACTTCGTGCGGGGAAGTATGCCCACATTATGGCTTCTTAATTAAATGCGATTTGTTAACTTTAAAGAAATATGAAAGTTTTCACGTTCTGGACACTTTGACGTCTTTGAGATCGCGAGTGTAAATTGGCACACGGGAGATTAATGTTAACCAACCTCAGCCTCTGTAACATCTCGAGGACACGGCCCCCCCCCCTCGCGATTTCTAGGTTCTTAAAGCGGTTGTAAAAGCTGAAATAAATAAACAGAGACGGGAAGCGACAGTACTTCACACGTGATATTTAAAACACGATAAATAAAGAAACTTTCCTCTGGTTGAAAAGAGCAATCACTAAAATTACTAACAAACAAGGATTTACTCCCGACAGCCCGTGCGTGCTCTGCTTTCTGGTGGCGACTCCTACAGTATGCATCAAATATGACGCTAGCAACCAACCTTCTCCAGAACTGCCTACTGTCGACTCGCGTTGCCATTAGTACATAAACTACGTTGTTATCTCATGAGCGAGGAGCAACCGATAATAGGTTCGAGCAAGGTTTTTCTTTCTTTTTAAGTTAATTAGGCCGTTGGTTTATCAGCAGTTCAGCATAGGGAAAACCACTGGGGTCGTCAGTTGATACGGCACCGGCGATTCCCAGTTAATCGTATAGACGAGGCTGTAATCGACGTCATATGGTGGTGCTATACCAGTCATTCTCGGTGTCTCCTTCCTACATTTGAATTTTAAAGAGGAAAAGACGCACACACGTACAGACACACACACACACACACCACACAAACACACACACACGTACACAACACACACACACACACACACACACACACACACGTACACACACACACACGCACAAACGCACGCACACGCACACACACGTACACACACACACACACACAAACACACACACACGTACACACACACGCACACGCACACACACACGCACACACACGTACACACACATGTACACACACACATACACGTACACCACACACACACGTACACACACACACACACGCACACACACACACACACACACACACACGTACACACGTGTACTGAAAAGAGAATAAATTTCAGCTCTCACAATGAACGCAAGCACTCCAACTGCGCCTATATAATGCGTTACCATGGCAACCCCAAGTTTGCAGGAAGTAAACTACACCGGGGAAAAAAGGGGAAATTGTAGCAACGCAAAATGACGCTATTAACTGCTCCGACTGAAGTGCGGGCGCAGAATCCTTGGAGTAAATGGACAGACTTACAGCCAGCCAGCTGTGGAGAAGTGAAGAGAGAGAGAAACAGTTATCTCCGCTTTTGCGGCTTTTCCCACCGTGGCGGAGTGTGAGATGTCGCTGTCGTATAAGTGTCAGCGGTGCGAAGCCCTTGCAGCGCATTGTCAACTGAACGATGGGTCACGATAATTGCGCGAATCAGACAGACATCGCGAAAACGGAGCCGTTCCAAAAGGTTTAAAATGGCGTTTCGTGGCAGGGGCTCTTCTCGACTTGTTGCATCCACGTCTCACGAGAACTTGTGACCCATTTTAGTGTCCTCCTGCCAATCCGCTAGCTCTGTCCTGAACATGTTTTGGTATCTTCCGCCTAACGCTGCACTTTAAACAATGCGCCGATTGTAGCAGAAAGTACTAGGAGACGGGGTCACCGTCGTTGTTGCTGCTGTTGTCCTGTCACACACCCCCCCCGACTGCTAACACAGCCCGAGACACGTGGAACGCTAGCCAGATGGTAAGGGACGCCGCAAATGAGGGCCCAAAGCTCCCCGACTTACACCGACCCAGCGATATTCTTACTGGAACTCCCCGTGTCTCAGATGGCGTGGGGACCTACCCGGGCTGCTGCTGACGACGTGGATAAGGTTTTAATGATGTAGAATAATAGCGGCGGTCGTCCCGAACGGTTCTGTAGATATCCCAGCCACGTCGCCCCCCCCCCCCCCTCGAGAAGAGGAGGAGGAGAAATTACGAGTCCCAAGTCCCTTTAAAAAAAAAGAAAAAGAAAGACTTCTTTTGTCGGTGAGATTTGCGGGGCCAGGGCGAGAAATGCAGCTATTCAGCATTAAACGTACAGCTACACCGTCTGGCATCGTTGGTTTAGGTTCCTGATAAAGTTACCGCGGATTGGCGAACCCCTTAAAGCTCACCATTTTCAGGGGTTAGGGTGTTGGTTGAAATAAACACGAGAACAAAAGGCAAGAAGAGAGATGCGGACGATTTTGCAAAATGCGAAAACTATATTTGTTTTTGTGTTATCCTTTTACTTGATGACAGAGGGGAGATGTGAGAGGGGGTGAGAACTGATTGCTAAGTTCGACAGATGAGGATGAATGAGCGGAGTACCGGCCTCTAGCGGGCTGCTGTAAGAGTCTACCACGTGGGCTGGTGACGTAGGGAGCGCCCTGGACTTCCGGAAAACCCCGGTCAGCTGGGCGTGGCCGCTCCTCGTTTTCTAGGTTCTCATATGTCAGGCTTGTAAAGCCCCCACGCACTTTCTGACCCCTACGCCCGCTCACCCCCCTCTCTTTGTCAGTTTGTCTGCCTCCACTTCCGATGACTGGAAAAGTAATGACCATGAGAGTAAGAGGGAGACCACCGCTAGGCGAGCTCACATGCGTGACCAGTGGATTCTGTTAGGGATCCGCTCCGCTGTCCACGTCACTTTGTTTGGCTTCCGTTTATTTAAGATAAATTTCGTGGGTTTTTAAAGTAGTCAATTAAAACGGGGACGACTCGTTCGCCGTCTCCTTCCTTTAGTTGTCATCAAAACCGAGCCTTCAATAACCAGATCCTCACACAGCAGCAGCAACAACAACAGCTGCTGACTACATCAGCGCCGCTTAAATTCGCCAAATTTATTCCTTTATATATTTACTTTTACTCGTGATGTCCATAACGTAACACAGACAGACACACACACAAAACGATCTAACTATAAAATCGTCAGCTGCCATCCAGCACCTAACAGATTAAACATTCAGGACCATTTCTTTTATTCACCCGCTACTCGGGATTATTCTGAATATTGTGTTGTAAACATAACATTACCTCTGTGTGTGTGTGTGTGTGTATGTGTGTGTGTCTCTCTCTCTATGTGTGTATGCGCGTGTGTCTCTCTATATGTGTATGTGTGTGTATGTGTGTGTATCTCTTTCTATATGTGTGTATGCGCGTGTACCTCTATGTGTGTGTGTCTTTCTATGTGTGTATGCGCGTGTGTCTCTCTCTATATGTGTATGTGTGTGTGTCTCTCTATATGTGTATGTGTGTGTATGTGTGTATGTGTGTGTGTATCTCTCTCTCTCAATGTGTGTATGCGCGTGTGTCTCTCTCTATATGTGTATGTGTGTGTGTCTCTCTATATGTGTATATGTGTGTATGTGTGTATGTGTTTGTATCTCTCTATATGTGTGTATGCGTGTGTATCTCTCTCTCTATGTGTGTGTGCGTGTGTGCGTGTATGTGTACGTGTCTTTTTGTGTCTCTCTGCCTGTGTCTCTCTCCTTATTCCATGCTCTCAGGCTACCAGAAAGTGTTAGCTTAAAGCCTTATTGGCAAACTGGACACTCACCAACAGACCGCCACGTCAGGTCTGGTGGCCAATTGCTGACTGTATCACAACAAATATTTCGTTAAAATTGCTTTGGACAGATGGTTTTAAAAGATTAGATTTTTAAACCAGTTGGAAGATGTTCTGTTCTTTCTCTAAAGGTGACTATAACTTAACCTATAATAATTAGTTGCTCATAACCATATAGTTGCAGAAAAAGAAACTCGTAGAGATTACTTACGTTTGCTCAGCTTTGGTGCATGCAAAATTAATTGATGAGAATTTATGAATAATTTATTTATCTGTTAAATTTTATGGATAAGAATCTTTCAGTATTCATAGCTGCACGTGCAATTTTTTAGGAGAAAAGGAAAATATAATGAATGCTTACCATTTCATGACTAGAATATGTGGCATTTTAAACAACTTTTCTTTAAATCTTTCTGTAGTAGGTTGAAAAGAAAATTTTTGCAAAAAATAGAAAGTAAATAAAAGCGTATTACAGAATTTTTAAATTAAGAATTTGGTGTTGAATTGCGTGAAGATGAGAGAGAGAGGAGAGAGAGAGAGAGGAGAGAGAGAGAGAGAGAGAGGAGAGAGAGAGAGAGAGAGAGAGAGATGGAGCGAGATGGAGAAAGAGAGAGAGAGATGATGATGATGATGATGATGATGATGATTATGGTGACAAATTGTTCAGCTATAGGATGAAAGAGAAAACTGGAAGGTTAAGAATGCTCATTTTGTTCAATTTTGCAACTAAGACGTAAACAAACTGGAAGATAAACCACCATTCGTCAAAAACAGAAGAGCTTGGGAGGATGTCGCGGTAGGCTACAGGTAAAAATGGTCTTTGTCTTTTTTTTTTTTTATCCCAGGAAATTGCACTCATCAGAATAATTACACATAATCGCCGTTTGTGTGGCGAGAAATGGAATTTACTCTTGTTTAACGAAGCCAATTTTTTTTGTATCATTTTCTGGTACAGTTCAGTTAATATGTCAGGGATTGACAGCAACGTATTTATTATCAGTAGGCGGAAACTAAATGTGACGGAACAAATTTCTAGCTCGTCTCCCTGGTCCATGAACTTTATTTGAGCCTAATACAAAGGCAAGAATTTGTAATTTATTCACATTTTTATGCTTTCCGACATCCCTAAACATATTATCCGACCCGACGTAAGCTTCTATTCTATATATTCGAGAATAAATAACACCAACAAAAAGACAATGACTGTATCATATTTGGCTTCTCTTTAAAAGAGAGTAAAGATAAATGAATAAATATACTATCGCTATTATTGCAAGATTATATATGTATATAACTCAATTATTTCAACAACCCTAACAATAAGTAAAAGAAGACAGTTTACTAATTCGAGTTATTCTCCCACCTGCTAAGCTGGAAAGTCATTTATATTTCCCCCACAGTTATTTTAATTATTGTTAATTGTTATTATTATTACTTCTTTTTACTTCAAGTCTTTTCTTGTCTGTGCAACTACTGTTGTGTTGAGGGATCTTTTGGCGACAATGAAGAAAGTTTTTAATTCAGCGACAGAAACAGCCGAAAGAGGGATAGCACCAAATACGAGAGACAGCAACAAATGGAATCAAGCTCGCACAAAAGTGTTTTCGGGAATAATGTGTGCGTGTGTGTATGTGTTTGTGTGTGTGACTTGATTTTATCGATACTTTTAATCATTTTCCACAGTAAAAGTAGAATTATACAACGCTATGTGAACGCATTCCTTATCAGGCGGACGCGATAGGTTTTCCCGGGTTGTCCGGTTTCCTCCGACGTCTAAAAACGAGTTCTAGCGGAGCCTTTTGTCGTAGATCCGCATTCGTTAAGAAAGACAACGGAAACCACCTCAACTACTCACCTCCCTGGTACGGACAGCGCTCTGAGCCACGGCCCGCCTGTTGTTAGAACCGCCGATGGTGCGGGGCTAGCTATTTAAATACTAACTTTCTCTCTTTTTATTTTGTTTACCTATTTGATTTTAAAAGTTTAGAAAAGTACATTTATCACGCTTCTCCATTATTGTTTATGACTGAGAAATGTGCATGGAAAAGCACGATTTCTCCAGTACTTAGTAGAATTGCTGTCAATATTGTGTTTGCACTGTTTTACCTGTATTCAGGATTTCCTATGCAGATCCGATCTGAGTTTCACTAAAACCATGGAGCTAATAAGACCTTTGGGGATTACAGGAAGTACTTTTGCGTCAGGTGTCTCAGACCTTTCTGGGATGCTGAGAAGCAACTCCATCTGCAGCCATCAACGTGTTGCCCGTTTCGGTACCAGCTCTCCGCCGACAAGTACAGTACATGGTGAAAGTTCGTTGTCTTTTCGCAAGGGTCGTAAAGGCCGTTAGACCGCCAGCCATCATCCCGCAGTTATCGGCTACACGCCTTTAATCTGTTTCCAATTTTACTTTTATATTTGTGCAAAGAAAGAAAAAAAAATGTTAAAAACTCAAAACCCAAAATCTAAACTTAGAATTTCAAACTGATGCTGCTGAACGGGTTAATAACATATTTTATATATTATTAAAAAATATCTTTAGCTAAGCGTGATTAAACCTTCTGGAGAATATATTTTAGCGATCGCTGTTTCAGTCGGTACAGAGATATTTAGTGCCAACCGCTCATCCCTCAGTACTGAGGCTGATGGGAGGATGATCGTCCTGTTGTTGATGCCTCGAAGAACGCCTCCGAGAGGACGTCAAACGACCGTGGCCGCCATTGAAAGCCTGTCACGGATCTCTCTTACAGAGATGCTATCGGCTGGAGTGGTACATCTGTTCGCCGTCCTGACACGGCGCTTTATCTAAAGGAGGGTTTGTCAAGGTGCAAAAGAATGAATTGCTGGCGTTTGTAAACAGATGGGGAGGAGGGGAAAGAAAAAATTCTCGTCCGTTCAGTTTGTTTGCGTATGAAATTTCCCCGTATCCTTGCATTGCCCACAGCCAGCGCGCGCGCAGACACTCGACTGAGACCGATTATCAACAGATTCCTTTTGACTCTTATCGGAGTGTAGTTTAACACTTTCGCTCAAGAGACCGCGCCGACACTTCTGTTAGCGTCAATACAACTCTGTCGGGTGACGAAGCGATCTTGAAAGAAGATTCATCTGGACAACGGTTTGGTATTTTACCCGCCTGCCTTCTTGCCGACTGCTGAAAGCATTGATCCAAGTGTTCAAAGAATCCCGACCTAATGAGGAATGATGCTGGTGAAGAATAAAGGGAGTTACTAATCTGAAACTTTGTGTATTTTTTTTTTTTTTTTTTAAAAGAGCCAATAATAAAATGGGCGCTGCCCACCAGTGGGTAATACCAGATTTTAAAGATGCTCGATACTGCAAGAAGGACGTGGTTGCTGAAGTAGAAGAGGTCGGACATCAGTTTAACTCGTGATTACGGTTCTTATCAACGGACGATGTTAAGTTGGACTCTCGCCCGATCTAAAACAAAAGATCGCCTCTTTCTCCGTGGCTCGAACTTCCACGGCTGGCGTTCAGCAGTTACCGGCCTTGCTGACACCACCGAGAGCGCAGATCGTATTGTTACGTTTACTGCCGCCAGGTGCGCTAGCGTCTAGGCTAGGAAAAAAAAAACTATGCTTCTATCCGATTTAAACGAAATTCGCTATTTTTTATTTGCAAAAAAATTCACTGACGTTTTCCAACACCGTAACGAGGAACTTTTTCAAGTTCATGTTTTGCTACACATTTTTTCATTGCTATTCGATAACTAAAATATCCATGTATTAAAACAAAAATGGGTTGAATTTGTATCCTATTTCACTTAATATCTTTCTTTAGAATATTTTTTGTCTAAGAGATGAAATACGCCATTTAATATCATCTGTATCGGAATCAGTGCCGTAACTAGGAGGCAGAGCTGCGCCCGGGGCATGGTACTGATTTTTGTGCCCCCCCTTTAAACTTGCATTAACTATAGCTGACTGTTTTGACTTTTGAAAAAAATCTTATATGTGTACAAAAATAATTTTGTCTTCTTTATTGGCAGTATTCGGGGTGCCTGGACAGTACGTCAATCAAAGATTGTAATGTCTAAGTTCTGACAATTATATCCGAATGGGTTACTTATCTTGCATTAATCAGAATGTTTAGAAAACAGGTTTTTATTAGCTGTACACCAGTAGTGTCAAGGTGTACATCGTGGAGGGACAACTCTCCGAACTTTTAGCAAAGTAAATTAATTGATTATTCGATCGCTGTCTGTAATCACGTCGTGCTCACGGGAAAGGATTGACGGGGCTGAGAGCCGTTCCCGGCCCATAGTTGACCCGAGCTACGTCTTGATTATCTTTAACTTATCAAAACTTCGTCCACACGAGGGAGCAGTTACTGGTAAAAGTCAAGCGGACTTCGCGCCGTTTCCGGATGGTATCTGAGCACTATATTCTGGAGAATGGTAAAATTTTACTTTGAAATTTGGCGTGGAAGAGACAGAAACGGAAAAAAAAAAACATAAATAAATAAACACGGTGTCTGACCATTTCTGACTGGTGTGAATCTCTGGAATGCGCATCTCTCTGGCGCACCTGTTTCTCTGGGTCAGTCCGGACCCACCCCAGCCCGTGAAGCCAACGACTGGCGTGGCCCGACACTCAGCCAGGGTGGGAGATTTCGGCTAATAGTCAATGAACTCTTACGCGCTTTTTGTGATACACACGCATACACACACACACGTGCGCGCGCGCAGACCCGACTACTGGGTCCACCACCTATGAAATCGGCCAGTAGGGATATTTAGGACACTGCGCTGATAATAGGAAGTTGGCGCGGCGCGATGTTCTGATTGCTTGGTCTGGCGGGTTGGTTAGTTGGTTAGTTGGCTCCCTCTAGATGTCGCCCTTCCATCCCAACCAGCCATTTTACTCGAGCGCCGACTCGCGATTCTGCGCCAAACCCAAATTAAGACGTTGAAAATCCTTAGAAATAAAGCGTCTATTTTTACTCTTACTTTGGTTCGACGTCCATTGCTCCCAGATGACTTGACCTTTGCGGCAGCCGGAAAGGGTTAAAATCCGCAGCCACTTGACCTTTCCCCAGCCAGGATTTTCTAAACATTACAAAACCGTTTTCTGCCTTGGCTGAGATCAAAGCGAGCTCTGTCTGGTCCCTCCCTCACTGGGCTTACTATTTCGCCTTAGGGCTTACTCAGGACCTTGTCAGATTGGCATTGCCAATTGGACGGACCCGACTGCCCGGGGAGTTTGCATTGCAGGCTCCCTAGCTGGGAAAACAAGAAGGCGGCTTTGGTATTGGAGACTTGAGAAAGCTTCTGCGGGAGCGCAAACCGCCGGCGTCCTCAGCAGAATCCGCTATAGCGGTGGGACAGCAGCGAGGTCGCCCAGCAGGTGCGCGTACGACCCGGCCACAGACGGACGGTCTCCCTCCATCTGGCTCGCTAGGCGTCTAGCTCGATGTATTACCAAAATTTCTTAGTTATTATAAATTCTACTTCTCTTTCCATTGGTTTCCTTTAATTAAATAAGAATAGATTTATGACCGTTTCTCCATAGATAATGGTAACGACCTAATTCCGACAGTTCAGCTTTAAAACGAACAACCAGTGGCGAGGAAAATGCGCCCGAACTACTTTTTTGTTAGTTAGGTTTTCGTGTCCCAATTGTGTCCAGAAATAGAAATGACTGAGAAAGGGTTAATGCTGCTGCTTTTAAGTCAAATAAAAATAAAAAAAAGCCCTATTTTGCTTAGATATGTTAAGCGGTAATATTAGAGTCAGTGTTTATCACCAGTGTTTGACTGGTTTTCTTAAATTCAAACTCCTGGACACCACAACATATTATGGTCTGATACACAAACAAACAAACACAAACACACACACACACACACAACACACAATACACAAACACACACACAAACACACAATACACAAACAAACACACACACACAACACACACAAACACACACACAACACACACACAACACACACACAAACACACACACACAACACACACAACACACA
The DNA here is from genome assembly GCA_018389105.1 of Nautilus pompilius. Taxonomy (NCBI): domain Eukaryota; kingdom Metazoa; phylum Mollusca; class Cephalopoda; order Nautilida; family Nautilidae; genus Nautilus; species Nautilus pompilius. The sequence continues at coordinate 96,449 of JACATO010001754.1, read as the reverse complement.
CACACACACAATACACACAACACACAAACAAACACACACACAATACACAAACACGCGTACAGAGACACATACTGAGAAGTTGTTATAATACATTTCACACCAAAGGATTTTATATTATGGTAGTAGAGCAAAATTAGAGAAAAATATTTCACTTTAGTTATGTTTAAAATTATCAAATGCGAATCCTTATCAGTCGCTCACAATAAAAGGAAAATTAGAAATTAAAGGACAGATACGCATAAGAACCAGTATAACTCCTCTCAGCATGTAAGATCTTCATGCTTGTCTTGCTCTGATCGAACTTCTTTTAGTGTATCATTATTTTTCAATAAATTCAATTAAGTAGCTATTAATTTACAGCAACCCGATGTAAAGTTGATAAAATAAAATGAAAATGTAAATTTTAATGCTTCGGTCGAGTTGAAATGAACGGTTTGGCTTGGCAATGTTGAATATCGATGTTGTTAGTGGTCTCGAGGCCGAGGATACATCACCGACGCTCTGCAACAGCTTGAGAGGGATGCTGACAAGTTAGAATCAAAGAGCGACTGAGCATGATTAGGAATAGAGTGAATACATATAATGTTTTAGCTACGCTCCTGTTAGATTAATGTGTGTTGGCGTTTGGTCACCAGAGCGCACATCTATCACTGAAGATTGTTCTTAAAGAAATCTATGAAATGCATTCAAACGTATTTTAAAAAGAGATATCGCCTTTTTATTTTTAAACATGGGACATATGCATCAAAGTTTAAAGAATCATTTAAAACAAGAGCGCATTATATTTAAATATAATGGATGTATCAATCAAATAGACAATGGTAGGTGAAAAGGGGGGATATGAATTGGCTTCGATCTTCAAGGCTCTTACTGAGACTTATTCACGCAATATCCAAAGCGATTAAGAAATAATCCATTCAGTGTAGTTGATAGATATCTCATAGTCGATTTAATCGCAATAAATCAAAATATTAAAAGTTTTGAAAGTGCAAGAAAAGACCGTTTTTGGTCACTTATTTGCAGTGTCGATAATAAAAGGCATAATTATAGTCGGTCAAATCGCCTGCAAAGCTTTTTGTTACTGTTTCCAACGAAATCACTAATAATGGAATAATCTTCTAACGTTAGCTGTTAATAATGGATCGCCATTACCACTAGGACGAACTCGTAACCAACAGTTATAAACAGCAGAAGTTGGTAAACCTGCCAAAACGGTTTCTTCCTACTTGGAGAAAAGGGAACTAAGATTATTTTTTTTTGGGGGGGGTTCCCTTAGTTTTCCGTTATCGTAGCTGCTCAAACTTCTTCCCAAAATTAAAAATTAATGGTATTTAAATTTTATGCTCAATTTTTTTTTTAAAAAAAGGGAGTTATAAGGGGATTTCATTAATGGTCTATATCGAGAAGGTTGTAAGAAGATCTGCTGTGCACTTTGGCAGTGACATCATCACGAAATTATAGCAACTTCGAAATGGGGGAGATTCTTAGACGCAACGATTCGAAGTACCCCGATTTAATCTCCATTCTCTCCCGTACAAGACATTCCTATTTAATTCGTTCCAGCGAGTGCCTGCCTGTCGGCTTGACAGAGAAATCCAATCCTACGACATTTGGTAACGTTCTCGATACTTCCGTTTTATTCATCTCGCACTTTCATAAAAGTTAACAAACAACAACAAAAAAAAACCCCTTCCCATTTCCAAGCCCTGCGTGGGGTCTGGCGAGATTGAAACATAAGAAATCCTTTCTGGCCAGCCTATGGCCGGAGCCCTTCCGCCGGGGCGGTCAGACTGGCTTTCCTTCCGCCAGGCTCTTTCAATTTGACGATGCCGTTCTTCCACACCACCCGGGCATGGGTCAGTGACAGACAACCAACCCCTCCTCTCGAATCAACGGCCTCGCCACCGGAACCAGAACTAATTGTTTCGCCTTACCTATTAAGTTCCGCGAGACCGAGGAAGCTCGGACGGCCCACAATTGGCCAGACAGCGGGGGGGGGGGTGGGGTGGTGGTGATGGGAGGGACTCGACCGGAGAGCCGTGCACGAAAGCCAACAACTCCCCTTACCAAACGTGTTAGCTCGTATTCCACCACCTGAAACATATCGCTAATTACTCGGCTCGCTCCATAAATATCGGATCGGGTAGCGCACTATTTCATCTCGCCGACAGATCTCAGCGGGTAGAGGCGAAGTCGGCGGGATCTGACAACTCGCACGGTATCCCTAAACGTCACTAAACTGCCCCCGTGGAGCGAGTCGACCGTACCTCCATTAGGTCGGCCTTCACCAGAGGCAAACATGTGAGAGTGTCGCCTTCCCCCGGGAGGGGGCGCGCTCAGATAAATCCCTGTCATTGTTATTGTTATCGACGCGTTTATTTTTTCACAGCAAGATTTCGATAGGTTTCGTTCTGTTTCAGTGGCCCCGGGCTCTGGTGCCGCCATTAGGCGGTAATGATCTCGACGTTATGGTGCTGAAGGTCCCACGATCCAAATGTGGAATAAAACGACAAAACAAGGGCCGGCAGAAAGTATACAGATAAAGACTCGTAGTGGTAAAAACGGTCGAATGCCCGTGTATTTGGGGCACGTGTTCTCTGCTCTATCCTTTAAAATTCGCCTCGTAGTTTTCATGACGATCGTACAATAGCTTTAACATACGTTTTTCCATTTGGTGATTTAATAAATTTGCATAAAAATGCAAGTTATTTTGAGTTTTCTCGCATATATAAACACGAATATACAGCATTTAGTCAAGATTCTGAGACGTTCTTTTATTGTAAAATACATTAACTGTTAATTGTTAGCATAGCAATGAGATTCAGCAAGATGTAGTTAACATTCTCCTCAATTGTTACCATTTTGGTTTCACAAGTTTGAAGACAGTCAAATGATGACAGCTTCTAATGTATGCCTTTATAATGCAATTTATTTTTATCTTCTCTCTTATGCATTTAAAAGTTATTTAAACACTAAAACCCCTCAAACAGTTTAAAAACATTCTGTATACAGAATCACATTATATTGCAAACCTTAATGCCCGCAGCTGACCGATATACTTGGTAAAGGTGTGCTAAATTTTGATTGTGGTAATAAAACAGTAATTACACTTAAATGCTATTTACCTTCTAAGTTATGCTTTTGCCATTTTTTTCTCTTTTTTGGTAGTGGGATTTTTCTGTTACGCAGTCTATTGTCTTCAATGAAATAAACGCTTTTTAAAATATATTTGCGACTAAGTTCTTTCTAGATCAGTTCAGATAATACTCGCATTTTCCTTTCCTTTATTCGCCTGCAGAACCATAAACCCGTTCATGGTCGTTGCGAGACCTTTTCTGTTCACTGTCTACGATGTATAGATACTGAAACTACCGATGATGTGTGTTAAGGTTCAGATGGCATCGTTGTATATAAACGATTTTCAGACATACAAAAAACCGGAATGCACTGCTAACGTATTAATTCAAACGGTCTTCGGATGGAGCTCAGAACCATGACAGTAAAATTATTCTTTAGCCAAGAAATTAAAAAAAAACAACTGAAGTTCCTGCATTTTATCGTGTTAAAATTGAATTATCTAACCCATGTAAGAAATAATTGATTTAATTTAATCTAATTTAGGACGCCTTCAGAGGAGAAGAGAACTGTGGAGTAGTAACAATCTGCTATTTCGCTAATTTGTAGTTTCCAATAGTAATGGCCATAAATACAAAGTGGCTAAATCTCACCGCAGCTTCATGTTGGAAGAAGACGCTCTCGGTAAAAGATCTGTAGAACGGACGGAATCAATTGCCGAAGGTTTTGATTAACAATGTATATTAAAGCGGAAGAAGTCAAGTTGACAGCCATCAATAATCGAGCTAAACTAACTAAACGTAGGTCTCCAGACACAAAGTCCCAACCTTTGAGCAAATACCGCAAATTGAAGCTTCTCGCCCATCTTTGACTTATCCGTTGCAGTGGGCGCCCGAATCTACTAAGGGCGACCTTGAATTTCGATAACAACTCCTGAAATAAGTCATGTGAACGTATGTGCATTGGAATAATAGTCGTGTAACCTCTAGCTGCCTGTAAAAGTTGTTAAGTAAGTTACAATGTCACTTATACCGACCTATGCACACGTGCTACTAACAACTTGTATGCAGGATCGATACATCCTCGCTACCCATTTATCTATGACTATCGCCTGTGTAACTCCATTCCATAACTACTGGCATTTATATTACTATTGCATACACTTTTCAAGACTAATTTTTACATCAACTGATAAAAAAAATCCAGAAAAACTCTACAAATATATATATATTTTCGTTTAAATTTCCTACAAAAATCGAGGCTAGAATACCACTTACATGAGAACAACACAAGAGGGACCATCTATTCCAGGTTATGGCTCGCTGTGGTATAATGGCTAACTCTGAAATCAGAAGGATCTCTTGAAGCAACTCTGCTGCCTCAGTAGTGGTCTACAATACAGGCTGAGCGTAACGTACACAATCAACGCGCAATTTTGATAAATTAAGCCCCAGTTTACATTGGTTTTCTTTTATTTTGATTTACGGCTGCTACAAAAATTATATTTGGGGTTCTGATCACCTAATAACGGCGCCATTTGCGTCTATAAACGAGCTACCGTGGTATTTACCTTAATTTCAGATCTAGCTCCTTTGGAACGCACGCGCGCGCACGCACACATCACTGGAGGGAACTCATATTCACTTTAGCTCGGTTTGTCGAGAGAAGCAGAGTCATTATGGCGTCTCAAGCCCCCCCACAGGGAGAGGAAATTTCCTACCAGTTTAATTTTAATTTAGTTCACATCATTAAAAATCCAGACTTTCTAGCGAAGAAAGCCACGATTCGTCTTTACATGACATTTTCTGGCGTTCATATGGATAAAGGTGAAGTTTAGACATGCTAGCTAAACACGGGTACCGAACCCGAAAGATCCTACCTTCTTGACAGGAAAGCGTCGTGATGGATCTTCCAACAAACGTGTTAGGTTACAACTGGACAGATGCTAGTAGAGATACAAACAAATGGTAATGATAAAACACCATGGTAAAACTTGAAAAACGCAGACAGTGTGATTCCAACGTTATCATAGTTTACACACCGTCGTTGCAAGTACATCTCGGAAAGAAAGACACGGGTACAGCTGAAAATCGGTCGCGTGCCGATCTCATCTTAACTTCAGCGTCAAGATGCTAAAAATTTTTTTTAAGCGAGGAGGAAAGCAAAGACTGCCATTGTTATCGCCACCGTAATCGTGTTCTTCTAAGAAAGCAAGATAAAAGCCAATAGTGATGAGCCAGTGCGCGGAATATCGCGGCCAATATAAACACGGCAGTAATTGAAAGAAACCCTCTTTTCTTTAATACCTATAAACGGAAAGGGTAGAGGCGAGAAAGAAGGACAGCAACCTCAAAATCTTTGTCTAGGGGTTCTTCCCGACGTGCGTACCACGCCCTTCTTTGCATAACATGTAAATTTACCCCTCACGTTTGGTGCCAATATTCCTTACGATAAACAGAAACTCACAATTTATCAACTTTCTCAGACTGGAGTAAATAAGGAGTTTCTAAAATAATTTCCGGTTGGTAGATGTTTTCGAGGTGGGACATTCCTTCCAGATCTGGGAAGATATGAGGGGAGGGGTCAACATTCAGCAATCCCGTGGAATTGTTTAAGACCTCTCGCCGTGCAAGAACTTACTGCAGACGTCTTCAGAGCAGCCCCGAGGGATGCAGGAAGTGCGCGAGTAGCCGTACAGATCTACTCCATCCTTTATAATCTCAGTGCAAGCTGCAATCCGCGTTGACAACGTATCAGGAATTCCCCTTTCTGGTGATTTTACGGTGAATCGTGAAAACAGAGACAAGTGCTTTCCTTACAAAGCATTGACGAACCCCCGGGACCCCGTGGTTCCCTGGAAATGTTATTTTATTTCATTATCGTTTTAAACTCCTTTTCTGTTTGAGTTTTATTGCGCAGCTGGTTATTTTTTTTTTTTTAAAAAGACAAACAAAACAACCAAAGCCTGCAGCTTTTCCGTGGAAGGTGTTTACTTTGGTGGCTATAATTGCGGCCTCACCATATCGCAATTGAATATACAGTAAACTTACCAATGCGTGTGCTGCTCTCGTCCCCCGCGGACCGACGGTGGCGCAGTTCACGCATGAACTGTTTATTTTGGTGATGACTGGCGCCCCATCATCTCCACCCGCTCCCTTGTGCTCCAGTGGCGGGTGTGCGCAAGGCGACTACGCTAAAGTATTGCAGTAGTACACGCCGAAGCTGCTATAGCACAGTACTTTTTAAAGTTTAAAGCAGCTTTGAAGATAGATGAGCACGCGGGGGATGAAACTGATTTTTTAACAGGGATTAGATAGCAAAGTTGTAGGTACAAAATAAAAAAGAGAGAGAGAGAGACAGAGAGAGAGAGAGAGAGAGAGAGATGGATGGAGAGAGAGAGGAGAGAGAGAGAGAGATGGAGAGGGGGAGAGAGAGAGAGAGAGAGAGAGAGAGAGAGAGAGAGAGAGAGAGAGAGAGAGAGATTTCCACAGACTCACGGACTTCCAGGAACCGGTAGAGCGGAATGTTAACAGATTTCTCGGTTGACGTCTTTTCCGTCAGATTATCTCAGTTGATGCGACGGAAATGTGAAAGATAATCGTGTGTGTTGGAGATAAACGTTATACTGTTAAAATAATAAATAAATACATACATACATAAAACAAACTAATAATGTACGGCATTTATTTAACTGCAGATTCTGATACAAGTTTGTTACAGTAAAACTCTTTAATTAGGTTTATAATTGATTTTGGGTAACCGAATTAGTTTTTTAAAAAAACTTCAGTGATAACCAATTTGTCAGATTGTCTCGCACAGTTTAGTTTTAATCTATTTATAATTACAACTCTTACTTTTTTCTGAAATGATGTTGCTATTAGAGAAGCTATTTCACAACTTCTTTCCATTAACAAGCATTATTATTATTATTATTATTATTATATTATTATTATTATTATTATTATTAATGCTGTTGTCAAAATAATTTTTAATTATGAAAATGAAAAAATCTTAAAGATCAAAGACGCATCTGATTGCCAGTTTTTTCTCAGCATTTGTGTGACTGTGGCTTTCTCTTCGGAACCTAATTAAAATGTATCCAAGCATCAAATGCACACATTCCAATTTCCCACACATAGAACATTTCTAATTCCTTTTCCAATCTCTTAGCAACTCTATTTTTGTTTTCTTCTTTCCCCCCTGATTTCTGCATCCAGACAACACTCCATCCTCTCTCTCACTATAGACAGTTTCGTTCTCTCACAGAAATCTCTCCCTCTCTCTCTCCATCTCTCTCTCTCTCCCTCTCTCCATCTCTCTCTCTCTCTCTCTCTCTCCATCTCTCTCTCTCCCTCTCCATCTCTCTCTCTCCTCTCTCTCTCCTCTCTCTCTCTCTCTCTCCTCTCTCTCTCTCTCTCTCTCTCCTCTCTCTCTCTCTCTCTCTCTCAAAACGTATATTTTCCCCGCTGATGTTAGACAGATTCTTTCTCTTTAACTATTCCACCCAAGGGAAATCAATAGTTAGCACTTCGTTATAAGCTCGCGCGCGTGCTCACACATACACACACACACACCCACCTACCTATTTTTTTCAATCTAGGATATAACATAATTTGCTAATGTGTAAAAACTGTTCCATGCGTCAGTCGAGTTTCGAGTTTACGGCAGTCGACATGATTTACATTTGGAACCTACAGCGCACCCAGTCTCCTCGTATGGCACCTGACATACAGGAAAACAACAGAAAACTTCTAAGACGACGCTTTTTTAAATTCACTTTTCTGTGGCAGGAAAATAAACTACTAAATAATAATAATAATAATAATAATAATAATAATAATAATAATAATAATATAATAATAATAATAATAATAATAATAATAATAATAAAGTTGTTACTGTTCTTTTATCGATTTCTCGCGTTTTGCGAAAGAACGGGCTGTTGGGAATGAAAACCAAAAAAGAAATTCGGTGTCACGTGACTTAGAGCCTAGAAACATGGCTGCTATTTGTGCTGAACTGGCTGTCGTATATTTAATAAAGGCGCTCGTAATGAAAAAAACACGAGGAGTTAAAGCGATACGCGGATTTGTGGTTACAAGGGGTTATATTAATTGGGAAGGTACTGCGTGTTACAGACCCTATGGCTCAACCTGCGCCGAGTTATACAGATTTGAAGTGTAAATGCATTCCAGGTGTCACGCAGAGGGTTAATACTACAGCTATGACATTAGCTAATGTCAGGCAAAATCAGAGTAATACGCAACGAACTTTTCAGTAGAGACGACTGATTTCTACATTAAATAAAAACACAACATTTATTTAAATTTTTTTTTTTAAAAAAGGTGCAGTTGCATTTGTTTCAGCGGAAAGAGTGTCGGAAAAGAACATCTGAGAGAAACTCCCTATAGATGGCGTTGCTGTTGCCTCTGCAAACAGGTAACTGGTGTAAAGAATACATAACTTTAAAAAAAAAAACATTGGAAATTTTATCGTTGGCTGGGAAGTTCCAGCTTTGGTCAGCTGTTTCATTTTGACGGCCGCGGTCCACTCGATAGGTTGGGAAAACCACTTGAATACACGGTACAGTCCAAATGAGAGTAAAAAAAATACTCGTAGCGCCGTGATTTTGCCAGCATATATTTCTAAATATCACTAAAAGAGAGAGAGGGGGGGGGAGAGAAGGAGAGAGAGAGAGAGAGAGAGAAGGAGAGAGAGAGAGAGAGATGGAGAGAGAGAGAGAGAGAGGGCGGGGAGACAGAGAGAGATGGAGAGATGGAGATGGAGAGAGAGAGAGAGAGAGAGAGAGAGAGAGAGAGAGAGAGAGAGAGAGAGAGAGAGCTGCCGAGAAGAAAATCTGCTTAGAGAGACCCCTTGGTGAACTCCCATTCTATTTCTTTGCCATCGTACGTCGAACAGGTCTGGGAGATTCTCGGAACTCGCTAAAGACTGGGAAAAGATAAAAAGAAACACGATTCCTCATGTTTTTTTAACTGTTTTTACCGACAATCGGATATGAACACCTTTGCTTTTTTTTTTAAAAAAAAGATTTTCTAGTCAACCTCCGGCAAACAAGAAACTTACAGCGGGGAAGCCATCAATGGAAGACACTCCCAAATCTCCCTATCAGTAATTACACCCGATCCTTAGCGAATCGAAAGTATGCCACCTCCTTCCTCGCTTCACGTGGGCAAATCCAACGGTAATTAATAACTTTAATCGTGAGTGCCATAATTTTGTTTTCTTTAAATGGTGAACAAAACACTTCCTTCCTTTATTCTAGTTTCATTATTAGGGTGTAGTGATGTAATTTGGTTTGATCTTTCTGTCCCCAGGCGTACGCAGCAGGAAAAGCGAGCTTATCTCGGCAGAAGTGAAAGGGTGCAAAAGAACAAATTGGATTTCGTATCGTCAAGACAAAAACGTACAGAGTTTATTCTCCATCTCTTTATATTCAGACCGGCAAAACAGAACTTTATTTTCCGCTTAGACTGGCGCGGAATAACGCACGTGCCCGTATACTGCAGAAATGTAAAATTCAATTGAACAACTTGTAATTTAATTAAACGTGTGTACAAATAGAATCAATTGCACATATGCGTATTTCATTTACACGTGCGTGAATCCAATAACACATATGTGTAGTTAATTGCACGTCTGTATAGGAATCAGGGATCTGTGATGATTTGTCCCACCATACTCGACTAAGCATTTTTCCGCTCGGCGAAGCCTGGACTTTCCCGAAGAATCAAGGTCCGGGATTCGTCCTCTCCGGCCAAATTAGTTTGCGAAGATTGTACGTATGATTTTCCCCGAGATGGAGGATAAGGTTCCTGGAGAAGAACCGGGACCGTTTAAAGATCCCGAGGGCTCGGCGTGCTGTTCAGTCGGCTGTGAAATCGTACCCTGCCTCTCTCTGTCTCCTCGATTTTAACCGAAGGAGACTTCGAGGAATCAGAGATTCGCAGCGCGCGGACGTTTGCGGCGACGATAAAAGAAAAAGCAGGTAGATACTAACAACTTTATGACGATCGATCGGGCTCGCGTGGGCCGGAGGTCGCAATCCATCGTCGCCCAAGCCGGCTGGCCGACAAGAATTTATGACACCTCTTGGTTTGCTTGCTGCCGTCATACTTCCAAATAACTTTCTTAACGGCACTGCTGTAGCTGACCCCGACTGTCTATTTCAGGTGCAGACCTGGCTCCAGACCAAAACTGGCTTCGACATTAAATGAGTTAGACAACGCTCCCGTACCGTCCAAATCGACTGGCTTTGCAAACGAACTTGGCTTCCCACCAACTTCGTTCGATGGTGTTAAACGAGTTAGCTGTTAAATTGAGGCAACAGCAGCAGAATATTTCGAGACGCGCTGGAAAAAAAGATGAGCGTGTGTGTGTGCGTGTTGGGGGGGGTCTATCTTGGGACCGACAGAAAGAGATAGGCCTTCTTTTGTTTTTCTGCTGTTGTATAATAACGTGTTCACGTCAGACACGATCTCCACTTGAAAATATATTGAATTAGGAAGAAAGATCCTTGGCTGCGATAAAACATTTGCCCGTTTTAAAGAGAGTGTAGAGGATAGACGCCGATGGAGTTCTCTACTTTGATCTTACCCCAGCTTCGAACAGCGAGATTTATGTGTTCATTATTCTAAAAGTGTTTACATGTTGCAGATTTCTGAGATTTTTTTAAGTGGGGTGTGTGTGTGTGTGGTGTGTGTGTGTGGTGTGTGTGTGTGTGTGTGTGTGTGTGTGTGCGTGCGTGCGTGTGTGTGTGTGTGCGTGTAGATTTCAAAAGCTTCTTTATCCCCTTCCTATCGTCTGAATCTTTCATCTGAGTTATCCTTCAGCATGTTTCTTAACAATATGGGCGATATTTATGTTATTATTGAAAAACTACAGTTTTAGTTAATACAAGGTGGCAGCCAGCGCGCTCTACCGGCCGGCTTAAGCAAATCTCCGTGGTATGGAGTTGGGTTGCTTATCCAGACCTAGTTACGGTGTTGAGACGTGAATCCATTGGTCTGTTCTATAGGTTTTTTGTTATGTTCTCAGGAACCCCCCCCAGATCTCATATTCTTTCTGTTCATTGTTGTCCTTGTCCCTCATTTTACACGTTATATACAGAATTGTACCGATATCTAAAGATAGAAATTGTCATTTTACCGTTTGGAAATAGAAACAGCTTCCAGATAACTTCAGCCATCATCAACTTCCGGAAATCCAACTGAGCTTCCCCACCTTTGTTTTTGTTAAGGAAATCTCGCGAACAAGGCACGGACCGCAAAAGAAGTAATATTTCTTTCCCAGTCACAAAGAAACGCCAACTCTGCGCTGCTGCTGCTGTTGGAGCCATCGGAAGACGGACAGAAAAAAAGCCAAGGCCCCTGACAGACGATGTTTTTCGGTCCGTATGCAGCGCGCCGCCTGGCGGTGTTCAGGACTTCTGTACAACTCGTGCTCACCCTTTTCATTAACATCCTCTTTATGTATGTATGTATGTATTTATTTTTCTGACTCGTTAATCCCCTAAAAGGTCGCTGGTGAAATTATAACACTCGCGTGACATAAACAGAAGTCCATCTATTAGCATCAGCGATGTTTTTAGTTTGACAGGAATCTGTCATAATTATAATTTCCCAAAATAGAGGGAGGGGGGAATAAAAATAAAAAAAAAAATACATAGAACCTTGAAAGATTTTAAATAGCGATAGCAGAGGTGGAATTAACCTTCTCACGAACGTTCTGAACTACAGAATTGTCGCTGGCCCCTCGAATCTGGAGAGGAAATCGTTGGGCGATGACTCAGTTATTCAAATGTTGTGAGCAGGCAGACACCGTCAACCGGGAGCTTACTTTTTGAGTGTATTATTTATCCGTTTGTATGTTGTTGTTTCAGGATGAATAATTTTTCAGTTTATTTAATCTACAGTATAAAGTAGAGGTCGCAACATGGCCCGATCTTACGCTCTTAACCACACACTTCTCTGTGTTTCGGACTCTCAAAATGCATAACGAAGACCAAGAAGATGCTTTGTTTCGCTATTTATGGGTCCCTTCACGGTAAATCGTTCTCAATGTTATAATTTATTTTAGGGATGCGAATGCAGAGTAGCAAACCTCAGTAGACGCGCACACATTTCAAATATTGTTTTTACTAAAGATTTTTAATATAACGAAATAAAATTAATAGGTGATAAATTAAAAAAAATCGAACAACTACTTAAAAACTGCATTAACCTTAGAAAGAAAACAAAAAACAACAACAACAAAAAAAAACCAGAATTATTTCGGGTGATCCAATAATTTTTCCACCACTGTATTTTCAGTTTTTTAAACATTTAGCTTCTTTACTTACTGCTTTAGCTCAAGCGTTTTAATGAGTGAAACGTTCGCAAGTGTGTTTACGGTGCTTTAAATTTCTTTTTTAAGAATTCAATAATAATAATAATAATAATAATAATAATAATAATAATAATATAATAATAATAATAATAATAATAATAATAATTCTTTTAGTTTGTATCTTCGACCTGGGGCTATTTGTTAAAGGCTGACTGACTGTTCCTCAAACTTGTGCCCCATTATTATAATGTATATCCGATTTCAGTATCCAGAGTTATTTCTATCGTTCTGTATCTCTCCGCAGGATGCACGGTCATCCGCTTCTGCCGAATGTCTACCGGCGCGCGCATGCGCAGACACGAGAAGCAGCTTAGCGCACGCTCCGACAGGTGTCGATGTCGTATCAGTTTAATTGGCGGAGTGAATGTAGAAACACAATCGCTTCGCAAGAACCTGTGAAATGGATTGATAAAGATTTTGGTAATAGAGTGTGAACGGACGGCATCTCGACAACGCCGTGGCGGTTTACAGGCGGCAGCGGGGCGGAACTTACATATGGATAGCAAACACTTTCCTGGCCATTCCGGTCCCGGCAATTATCGGCGGTCGTTCGTTTCCGGCGAGTTCACGCGCAAACGTCGCTCGGCGGGCAGGCAACATGGCGGAACGTGTCGCCGCCTCATTTGCACTACCTCCTGCGTTGTTCCGCTGATGCTTGAAGGAGAGAGGAGAGTGAAGGAGGCAGACGTGAAGGGATGAGGAGTGAAAGCAATATCAGGGCAAAACGCTTCAAATGTCTCGCGTTGGGGGGGGGGGCGCTCGCACCAGTTCTGGACCAACCCATGCGGATGTGGAGAAATTCCGAATCGTGTAACCGTTCGCCTGTCACCAACCGATATCGACGAACTCCCGCCTCCTCCTTTTTCTCTCTTGAGCTGCTGCTGTTGTGCTGCCTCCTCTTTTCTTCTTATTCAGTGTAACTGTCTCCTCCTTGGCTACGTCTTCGAGCGATTAACAAAGCGAACTACGATGAGTTACTTCCATTCCTTGAACGCAGCATATTTCAAAGTGTCATCAGTTCTAACGCGAGTTGTTCTAGATGTTACTGTAAACTATATGCAAACCCACAATTGTTTCCAGGAATAGATAAGTATTTAGAATAATTCTGGTTGTTCTGTCTTACATAACCTCTGCTCTGGATGTTTCTGTTGACGACTAAGTAATCATCAGTTCAAGAAAAAACATCAAGAATTTTAACAGATTCTCTGTTAAATAACATTTACCTTTGTGCCTTTTCGAAGGTCGCGCACCATTCATAGTAAAGGATCAATGAAGTCCACAGATTTAAGTTATAGTATTACAATTTATTATACCACCATTTATTATTCCGTTCTCATGATAAAATTAATTATTGGTGATTCTCAAATGCAAACAAAAATAACAAAATCAAATAATATAAAACAAATGCATAATTTAAATTAAAATCTGTTGATTAACTTTTTGTGCATATTAAGTATAGATATTAACTAACAAAGTTCAAAAATATAATTTAAAAAGTGTAAATGTCAGATAGCAAAGAGATATATTCTTGGATCTTTGAAACCGCCATCTTGTGTTTGTCAGGCTTTTGAAGCGAGGCTAGTAAAGGAAGTGACCTCACACCGCTGATGGCACAGCATCTTACGCAACTATGAGGTAAAAGCGAACGCCATACAGCGAACACAGAATCTCCCTTTTTCCAGTAATAGAACAAATATAATTTTCATTTCAAAAAGCATCACAAATATCTTAGGGTTTTTGTAAGAATCTTGTGGAACTTTCATCCGCTTTTTAGCAGTCCGCTAGAGTTTACGTAGTTGATCTAACTCACCTCTTGTTATGCCGCTTCCACTTCCTCGCAGGCAACTTTTTTAAAATTCAAGTTTCTTCAGAATTTCAGATATATGTGTGATTCTTGGTTCTCCCCCACCCCCCCACCCACTCCCACCGTTCCATTCACCAGCGGTGAGAAAATATCCAACCCATCACTAGAGAGATCTGTTCCGTCGGCCCAGACAAGACGATGGGATCGGTCCAAGGTGAAATCTACCATCAGTAACCTGTAGGACAGACAACAACAACTCGCCCTCTTCCTTTCCCTCTCGCCCGCGCCATCAGGCTACAGAAAACATATTGCTGGAGACGATCGGAAGATTCGATGATCGCGGCTCCCGAAGTTATCGAAATGCCTTGAGCACGTGCCGCATGAGCTCGCCACCCGCCAACAGAGAGCTTTGTCCAAAAACCGAGACTTCCTCCCCGTAATGGCGTCATTCCTGCTTGTAGGAAAATCTTCACACGAATTCAAAGACTTATATAGTAAAACGTTTTTAAATAAAAGCATTTAAAGTATTGTATATGTTATATTAAAAAAAAAAACCTGTTATAAATAATCAGAACTAAGCTTCATTTATTTAGATAGAATTTGTTCGTTTTACTTTCAAAATTAATCAAATTTAACTCTAACTTTGTTCATTCTCTTTTGTTCTAATGTTGACTTAGTAGCTCGGCTGAATTACCAGGACAGAATTTAGACCACATTTATCCTAAATACAGTAGGAATTTCGAATTAAATTAAACTTTTCGTTCAGATTGTGACACTATGTATGACTGAACGACGTTTAATATATGCAGGCGTTTACTGTACTGAAATAGCTGCTAGTCCTTTCTGGCAATGTGACAGATAAGATAGCGAGAGTTTCATTCTGTCAGATTTAGAGCTGGTATCGGAACATACAACAAACACGGAAAACAGTTTTCCTAAATGTACAGTAGACGTCGCTGTTGAGAGGAAGAGTACAAGATGCTGTTGCTGAAAAATATACGGCATCTTTGCAGTGCGTAATGGTGCCTGACTCCGAGTCCCTCAAGGTGGTGCTCAGACAAGGAGAACGATTCAACAGCATTTCAAATTGTATCCATTTTCCCTCTCCCACGCCTTTCCAACGAGGATTCGATTAAATCTTTAAATATAATTAATCGAAAACGTGCAAATATCAGAAGAGTAATGTACGGTATTTCGTTCAATACGTCAGTGGGCTGTTACATGAAGTCCCACGTAAAAGAATTCCTTATCCGCTCTGCAGGACAGCGCTACTAGCAGCATCCCGATTGACCAGGCAGATGCAGGAAAACTGCGGCCCTGAGTCAAAAGCCGCCTCGTCCTCTATGGCCGAGTCTTGAAGAGAGGACCGAAAGTTTTCGCCGCGTCACAGACTCAGCGAAGTTAAGACCCGTAGAGGCTAGCGATCAGACCGACCAATCCCTACTTTTGCAAGACTTTGAAACACCCCCCCCTCCGGCCGCCCGCATCATTCCTCTGTTTGCGCAGAATCCGGTTGTCCGCCTCAAACGCCATGTGCAACGGCAAATGTCACGATTCATTCTCAAAAGAAGCTTGGTTAGGGACGCAGTGGTTTCCAACGTTCGGTCGGACTAACCAGAAATCAGAGTCACTGCAGATCGGGGATTCACAAGACCCTGAAGTGACACCGGTGCCCCGTCCGCGCCGGCGGTCATCAATGGAAATCGCCAGCCTTAGGATTCCAATCACCAAGACACAATGATGGCGGATCAGAACGGTTCCTTTTTGAGAGAAATCAATGCTTGACCACGTAGTGCTAAAACAGCGGGGTCAGGACTCTGAATGAGGAGGATGCCATCCATATACTGTACAGCAAATGGAGAAACGTGTTCGAGGTTGGTTGCTGAAAGGTGTTTACCCGCCTGTAAAATACAGGGTGTTCCAAAAGTCTTGGGCACATTTGAAGTCCCCATATCTATTTAACTATGAATGGTAGTAAGATAAAAGTTGTGTCATTTTAAAGCTAATTACATTAATTTTTTTGTAAGGCTATTGATTTTTTTATTTCTTTTCAGATATTAAGATTTTTTTAGATTAAGATTTTTTTAGATATCTTTTCAGATTTTTTAGTTAATGGATAAATTGAGTGAGAAAGAGTCTGGTGACTTCATTTTCCAACAGGATGGAGCGCCACCACACTGGAGCCTCAGGGTTAGACAGTTTCTGAACGTAAAACTGCCAGACAGATGGATTGGAAGGTCTGGGCAGAATGATCACGATCTCATGTCCTGGCCACCCAGATCTCCAGATCTCACACCATGCGATTTCTTTTTGTGGGGATTTGTGAAAGGATTGGTATATGTGCCCCCTATTCCCAGAGACGTGGATGAGCTGAAGGCACGAATAACAGAAGCTGTTTCAACCATTGACAATGCAATGCTGGGACGCGTTTGGCAAGAATTGGACTATAGGCTTGATGTGTGTCGTGTGACCAATGGTGCTCACATTGAACATCTTTGAACATTCCATGTAAAAATTGAGATTACAAGCTTTCTGAATTTACCAGATGCGTTTTTATATCCTTAATAGTTTCCGAGATATTCATTGTCAAAATGTGCCCAAGACTTTTGGAACACCCTGTATATATCAACTATCACCTGTTGTTTTTTTTTCAGGTTTAGAAAAAGAAATGTAGTTAATATTTCGGCTTTCACGTGCTAATTAGGTGTTGTTCATTGCAACATGGAAATTTCTATAGAGTAAATATTTTACCAAATTTTGAGGTTTATTTAAATTTGTATATCATTTTTTTTAAAAAGCTAAAACACCTGATATACTTTGATTTTAGTGAGTGGTCTATTTAATCTCCCACACGAAAACTAAGAAGTGCAGCGCTGATCTGAGTCAGCAGGTAATATCTCTAAAGAACAAAAGGATTTTGCAGATAACGTTTTGTGGAATATCGCACTTACCTTTGAGTATCGTTGCAAATTCTAGACAACTAAGACTGCAATTAATAGAACTAGAATTGTTCGTCTAAGAAATACAACAGTTGGAAAGATAATGATTAAAGGATAACAGAAGAAAACTGCCACAGAAGTTGCCAGATGTTGCTTCAGGAGAGTAGAGAAGCCATTATAAATCTTTAAAGAGTGAGAAATAGACTGGATGCTAGTGGATTGCGTGGAATTATAGCAACTAGAACAAAACAACTACAGTTCGCAAAAGAGCATATAACAAAGCCCCACCCCCCCAGAGTTTTGAGATAAAATTTTATGGAGTAATAAGAGTAAAAAAGAATATTCGCCATTTATCGGATGGCATAACGTGCTTCCAGAGACACCCTGGAGAAGTGTCTAATAAGACGTGTAGTAGCCAATTTTAAGAGTAGTAATCAAAAGGTTTCGTTCTAAGTTTGTTTGACCTTAACAAAAGTTGGTCAGTTGGAATTGATAGAAGGAATCATGAACAGATATGAAAAGAAAAATGTTACCACCATCAGCTAATAAATTGTGGAGACTAAATTATACATTCCAGTTAGATATTGATCTCCCAGAAAACCCCAAACTGTGTGAAAGTCTGCGATTAACTGAGTGAATGTGGGAAGATGTGAAGCAAAAGGAACCTGCATCATTTTTTTTCAGTCGAGAAATGTCATTGCCAAAGGGTGGAATTTAACCTCTACTGAAAATTAAAGAATTTCCGTTTCCTCGACGGCAGAACGTTTGAAAAGCTGTTATTAAGAGTGAGAGGCTGGTCATAATAGATATCACCATTGAGAAAGTGGAATAACGTGAGTATGGCTGGAAATATTCGCCAAGTTGAAAACAGTCAGAATATTTATTTTGCAGTGTTTTCCATGCTACGGAAAACAATACATAACTAACATACGGAAGTGTAGCTATTCATAACAGTTCGTTTTTGTTTTTGTTTTTAATGTACTTGTAATGCCCGAAGATCTCGACACTTTACTGTCAGCTTTTAAAAGAAACCAAGAGTACTCCGGAGTGATCGCCGTGCAGCAGCAGTCCAAATTATTGTGGCATCGTGTGTTTTTAAACAAAATGCCGAACGTTCGTTGTGTGTGTTGCAGAGTGAAAAAAAAAATGCATTTTCAAGATACTGGGGCCGTGGAGGTGTTCTGATGAAGGGTCTCTGCGCTAAATCTGCCCTGATGGGGTTATTTCTTGTGAACATTCCGACTAGAGAGTAGTAAATCAGTAGACTTCAATAGATGCCCACCTTGCGATAACTGCATTAACAACAAAGTTCTCGAACGGTAGACCAGGAACAGGGAAAATGCTCACAGAATCGCATTTGCGATGGCGTAATTACTCGGACAAAAAAAAAAACAGAATTAATTTGGGTGATGCAATAGGTGAACTCCACGAGAAGCTAGAAAAGAACTTCAGCGTTGCTAGCGGTCTGAGAGAGAGAGAGTTTGGAACGTTTCCCCCCCACGTGCGGTGTTGGCGCAGCTTCTGCAAAGATGCGAGGGTCTCAGTAAATGCTACAGGTTTTACCTCGTTTTGTTGGAAAGTTGTTTCAGATTGGAGTTTTGTTGTCGCAAGAAAAAAGGGGGGGGAGCGTGTGGTAGTATTTGACAGAAAGGTTATGTATGACATTGGTAACGCATGACGATGTTCAGTTTTGTCACATAACGCTTCTTTCCACACTTATACTGGCAGTATTATTTACTTATTTATTCTCTCATTCGTTCCAGTGAATTTTTTTTTTAAAGTTTGCTTTTGTACAAGAGAAAATTCTATAGGGAAGGTTTGGCTCGACCTGGATTGCAGCCTAGTTAACGATGGACTATTAGCTCCGTCATTGGCATATTTATTGTTAATTTTTTCCAAAGGTGTATTCCCTTGCCGTCTTCATGTTTGACTTTAGTATACTGATACTATTCGCATATGTTGCTGGTATGATTCAAACAAGAAACTTCTTGGTTTTGGATACATTGTGCTACTAGCAGATGTTTTTCAACCATTAATGACTCAGTCGATAGCACAGCGGTATTTACAGCCAGAAAGTTCTTTGCTTGAATCCCACCATTAACATAGGCGGATAGGGTCGGTCATTAAGGTATACTAACACCGTACCTGATGTCTGCAAGAGAGTAAACTTACCAAAAAATAGCAGTAAAATTTGCAAAGACAGTGAGAATAGTTCCTCATTAACTAAGTATAATATTGTGAATGGTATAGAATCATACTCAGATGTAGCAAGCAAGCATAGTGAACTAGATTCCGTTATCGGACACATAGTATCGATAAACTTTAGAAAGGCTGTAATATTTGTCCTGTTGTATACTATGACAATAAAACCTAATCCTTTATTTTCTTTCCCCCACCAGAGGCGCAGAATGAGATTTAAATTCATCTCTGATAAAAAAAATATATTTAATTATTTCAAAACTTGACTTATTACCAATGACTCTTCGATATAGAAAAACATAAATTCAACTCTCTCTCTCTCTCTCTCTCTCTCTCTCTCTCTCTAGTACTGGCGTCATCTCTCTCGTACTTGCATCATCTCTCTCTCTCTCTCTCTAGTAGGACTTCATCTCTCTAGTACTTGATCATCATCTCTCTCTCTCTCTCTCTCTCTCTCTCTCTAGTAGTGACTTCATCTATCTAGTACTGCCATCATCAATCTATCTCTCTCTCTCCTCTCTCTCTCTCTATAGTGACTTATCTCTCTAGTACTTGCATCATCATCTCTCTCTCTCTCTCTCTCTCTCTAGTAGTGACTTCATCTCTCTAGTTACTTGCATCATATCTCTCTCTCCTCTCTCTCTCTCTCTCTCTA
The DNA here is from genome assembly GCA_018389105.1 of Nautilus pompilius. Taxonomy (NCBI): domain Eukaryota; kingdom Metazoa; phylum Mollusca; class Cephalopoda; order Nautilida; family Nautilidae; genus Nautilus; species Nautilus pompilius. Next base: position 76,372 of record JACATO010001754.1, on the reverse strand, counting down.
GTACTGGCGTCCTCTCTCTCGTACTTGTCAATCTCTCTCTCTCTCTAGTAGTGACTTCATCTTCTAGTACTTCATATTATCTCTCTCTCTCTCTCTCTCTCTCTCTCTCTCTCTCTAGTACTGGCGTCATCTCTCTCGTACTTGCATCATCTCTCTTCTCTCTCTAGTAGTGACTTCATCTCTCTAGTACTTGCATATCATCCTCTCTCTCTCTCTCTCTCTCTCTCTCTCTCTAGTAATCATCTCTCTAGTACTGCTCATCATCTCTCTCTCTCTCTCTCTCTCTCTCTCTAGTAGTGCTTCATCTCTCTCGTACTTGCATCCTCATCATCTCTCTCTCTCTCTCTCTCTAGTAGTGACTTCATCTCTCTAGTACTTGCATCATCACTCTATCCTCTATCTCTCTCTCTCTCTTCTCTCTCTCTAGTACTGGCGTCATCTCTCTCGTACTTGCATATCTCTCTCTCTCTCTCTAGTAGTGACTTCATCTCTCTAGTACTTGCATTCATCATCTCTCTCTCTCTCTCTCTCTCTCTCTCTCTCTTAATAGCTTCATATAAAACGTAATTTTTTTGATGAGAAACATCAAACCGATTAAACGCAGAACAATAATGGCGTCAAGTTATAAAGAAAGCCCGCATTCTGGGGACATTAATTTGAAACCTAGGCTGAAATTAAAATCGCCGTAATGGTGTCCAGCCATTTGAAGTTCGTACTATTAAATTAAAAAGAAAATGAAGATCTACGGTAGGTATTCGGCAAATAAAGAAAATTAATGACTTTAAACATGAGAACAACTTACACAACATTTTTAAAAAACAAAAAGCGAAGCATCGGTGTAAGTCTAAGAGTAGAAATGTCCGGAAATCATTTTGCGAATGGCTAGGTTTCATCCCATGTTAATGCCAATTGTGAGATATTTGACCTTAATGCTTATTAATAAGATATAAACTAAAAGAGAGCCGTCTTACCTTTCCAAGAACCGGGGACTGCAAAGTTTAGCAAGAAAGTGAGGCTGGTTGCTGAAACAAAAGTAAAATGAAATAGAATTTGCCGAATGTTACGTACTTGGCTGCTCAGTTCTACCTTTGCACTACGTGTACATAATAAAGTTAACACTCCACCGTCTGTTTTGCACCTCCACATGATTTTTGGTATCTCTGCTGGTAAGAATAGCTAAAAATTCACTTAAAACCATAGAAAAAGAGATCGTCATTAATCTGTTTAAAAAACCGAAATAACAGTTTATCACGAATGAGATTGAGAAATATCAGATTTGTTATTTTGTGAACGAAATAACTTTTACATTAAAAAAACACAACGACAGAAGTCTGTAATTAAAGAGACAATTTACTTTGTGATTTATATATAAAACAGATTTGTTAAAAATCAACTACATTATTAATTTTCTGAAAAATTACAGTAAAATCAGACTTCTGGAGCTTTTAAGACACCAGTGAGTGACGTCATGACTTCCTTATCGAGATGGCCACAACCAACTTTGGGCACCTGTTGTTTGGTTGTGCAAGGTGTAACCGTTACGTACTCGCTACATTTTCTGCTCTCTCTCCAAAAGAGTTCCAAAGCATAGATAATATTTACTTGTTTCTTATGATGGATTTGATAGTCAGTGATGAGCAACTTTAGCAATGAAATCAAATTAGATATAATTTATGTTAAAAACTCATCGACTTCAGCAATACCTTCAGTGTAGAATTCCAAACGAGTTAATGTACAAAATAAATTCAAATATTTTTATTCACAGAGTTTTTCTCACAAACATCTACGGATATTTGTGTGTGTGGTGTGTGGTGTGTGTGTGTGTGTGTGTGTGTGTGGTGCTTTTCACTTTATATTTTTTTATTTTATTGTTTGTTTCTTCTCGTTTTTTTCACTGTTGCTTTTTTATCAGTAAATATATGAACGTAAATCAATTCGAAAGTTTTGAAGTAACTAGTGACGTTGAAACTAAATCCAAGAGCCGATTACCATTACGGTGATGCTATTCCAGTCAGGTTTTATTTGGACCTCTCTAATTTATTTCGTGTATGTTTGCAGCTTTAATTCTCCATTTTTAATTCTTATTTTACTCTTGTGTTACATTATGTCTTAACTTCTGTTTAGGAATACGTAAGCGTGGTTTTTTGCTGCAGAAGGCGAGGAATTTTAAAAGTAAATTACATAAGTGCGAGTGACGAAATGTAAATAGGTAACTTACTGTTAACGTTACTGGGAGTTTCCATCTTTCGGCTGTTGCTCTAAGAACATGTTAAGTATTTTGAGATTTTTCTTGTGCGGAAATGTTCTGGTTTTTAAATGATAGCTTTAATCTTCTTCGTGAAGGAAAAGTCAGCTTTAACTCATCATTAATCATTACACGTGGGATTTAATGGCATTTACTCTATTACCTATTTGTCATATCGATACCGTGTAAAGATGTCATTTCGGTTGTCTTTGCCAGTTTGTAAATGTGAAGTTCCATCCGTCAAAATGTAGGCGGGATTTCCCAAAGACCTAAAGTGTAGTCTACAGGCTTTTCTACATACAATTTAAGATTATTTCAATCAAAATCAAAAACAAAGAAACAAAACAGCGCCATTAAAAAAAAGAAACTTTCCTAAAAGTTCAACAACTGATTTAGAGTGGATTTATTAAAGAAAACAGTGTAAATGGAAATTTATTCTGAAATTACCTTTCTGCTGGACACAAATAACATGGAAATGAAAATTAGCATCACATACAGCATCTAGTCAGATTGTTACATTACACCATCAAGAAAGCAAATTGCAACCGATTTGTAAAATGAAATTAATATTATCAGAAAAGGAAAATACATGTTCGATGAATATTTCATTGGATGCTATGTGGATTAAAGGATTGTAAAATATTATTTCTTAAAACGATTTGGTGTGCTCACTTTAGCGTACAGCGGAGTGAGTAAAGAGACCCTGCGAGTCGGCGTATCATTTTGGTAAACGTCCGCGTGGCTATGTTCTTTAATGTGAATGATGCCGGTCAACGGCTAGAATATATAATCGTCGGTTGGACTTCTACAAATGTCGACTGGTCGTTTGTAAATAATTTATCGGAAGGAGGGAAGTGTTCGTCGTCGCTGGTCTGATCGAGCGTGGGGGCCGCGTGACCGCTTCATGACATTAAGAAGAAATTCTCCAGGACGGGCAATGGATAAATCACCAAATCAGAATATTTAGATCGTTGTGAATAGGTTAAACTTTTGGGATTTAAAGCGCTCAGACGCAATCGCGTAAAGACAAACGACAGAAAATAATTCTGAATTGAAGATGTTTATACAACCAGCTAAAGCAGTGACTATTTTTCCTCCGTATCAGTCGGGGGGGGGGAACGTCTTGGCCTTTAGGTCTAAATAAGTCTCGACGCGATTTCAATGTTAGAACCTACCTGTGTGAAATGTTTATAAACACCTGGTAAGGATCCAGGTAATCGAACGATTAATTTATTTCCAGATGACCGGAAATCACTTATGTGCAGCGGTTATTTCTAATATAACCCGGAAATAAACAAACGTCATCTTTTTTAAAAGTCTTCACGAATAAAAGCAAAAATCTGTTCTATTTTTTTAAAGATTCTCCAAAGGAATAAACGCGTTTTTTTTTCTTCTTCCTTCTCCTCCTTTTTTTTTTTTTTTTTTTTTTACGATGGGGTTTATTGTCGGCGTCTACCGGAAGCGGGTGACACATTCGAGCCCGGACTTAGCAGTATATAAGCGGACATTTTCTAAGAACTCTCCATGTTTTATTTTGTTTTTCGAGTTCGGGATAATAAAGGACCCTTCTACACATCAGGTATTTGGTCATAAGATTGCAATAAAAATAAATCTCCACCCAGACGGCTCCCCTAAAACCGGGGGTGGCATGGTGCAAAGGACTCAAGAAATATTTATCACTTTAAAAGTATGCGAATAAAACCGCTGACTCTTTTCCCTCTGGAGACAGCGGAGAAGCTGTCAGACAGGGGCCGGGAGAAAGCGGGTGGGTCTCGTGAACAACACCCCGGGTGTGTAGGTGTTGGAGTTTTTTTATGATGATCGTAGCAGACGACACCCACAGTTCATTATTCTTGCCGCAAGTGACGTTGATCGGATTATAAGTAATCAGACTGGATTAGAAGCCATCAGATTAAGCGGTTATTAGAAGCTCTCCGCCTTAGCGATAATTTTTCTTTATATCGTGCGACCCGTAATGAAAGAGTCAGGGTGAAATCTGGTCGGCACATACCCCGTTAGACAGACAGGCAGGCAGTCGGAAGAATGGACGAACGGAGATGGGCCAGACCGTGCCGGTGTCATTCCCCAGTGATCTGAGCGGACCCACGGGTGTTTGTGGGAAAGAAGGCCGATGAGACCCGAGAAGAAAGCAGCAGAAATAAAATAGAAAAGAAGAGCATGAAGTTGTACAAATCTCGCCTTTTCGAACTTCAGAAAAACGTCTGGTTGTGCAGCTTACTGGGCTGCTATGACATAGGCTCGAGTTTGGCAAACCTCCTATTTTATAATTTCTACACACTCTTCCTTATCAGTCCGTCAGCGTGGGATTTTCCCAGCCCCTCCGGTTTCCTCCCACAGCTAAATAGTTGACTTCGGATAGGGACTTTCCATTTCCTGCTGAAATCGGAAACGCCAGGCTTCACTAGGCGCGAGAATGGTAAAGCTTGTTTGCGTAATGAAGGAACTACACGATCTCATCAAATATGCCTAAAGATGTAGATGTGCTTCGCTCATAAAGTTACTGCGACGAACACGAAGTCAGTCGCGTCAGGACAAACATGGACAATCTGTCCAGAAATAATTGTTTCTCAAGGCAGGGCTAAGGATAGAATTCTGCCAATTTCCCCTCCCTGTCTCTTCCTTTTTAAAAAAAAAAAAAGGTTTTAGCAAAGAAATGCGTTTTACGTCATTAATTCTTAAGTCTACAGCTTTCATTGCTCTTACTGAAACCAGAAGGCGAGAATAATACCACAGTTTTATCTAGAACTGGCCCAGGACTGAGTAGAGCAAAAATACATGAAGGCGTTAATGATCTCCTGACAGTCCAAGAGTTATCATTAAACAACAAATCTACCTACAGAACTTTCTGTTACAAAAATATGGAAATGAGTAACAGTAACATTGAATTTTGACCATTTCAAAACTGCTTGCAGCAACCCCGCAAAAAGCTATTCATTAATGGAAATAAACGGGTTATTTCGAGTTATTTGCACAATTTTATTTTTTTTTTGTACTAGTAAGCAAAAGAAAAGCGCCATTAGGGTCGTGCTTGGAAATGCGAGCACTGTGTCAACTAGATTGTTCTCCATCATTGATCATAAGCAGCGTTAATACAGAAAAGGGTGAAAGAGGTTTGCGCATAGTTCAGGAACACCTAGTGTTGAGGGAGGTCACTAAAACCTGCTACCTCTGATAATTAATAGGAAGCTTGGTCACGCACCTTGACGGCTCGGCGAGTTAAACACTTGGTATAGAATCAACAACATAATAACATGGCAACCGGCATCTTTCTTTACTATGGAAATATCAATTGCAAATAAAATCAATACCGATAGTAGCCCAACGGAAGTTGTCCTTCTCAGGTGAAAAGGGATGATTCCCGAAACGCAGATTTATCAGCTAATTCAATTAGGCATGTATTACGTCTTAATAATCGGATCAAAGTTCCGAAAATTAAATTTATAGTTATTTCGGTATTTCGCTTTTGTTTATTATTGAATGTCTTTATTGCTTAGAACTTTCTGCCATATCAGGAGCGATTTTGTACAGAAACTGGGTAAAAACATGTCGAAGATTTAGACGGGTGACACCATTGTGCTTCATTTGACGCCCGCCGGTTGCGAATTCTCTGCAGCAGCTGTGTTTTACAATAGTTTAGCTGGACCATCCGTATATATACTGCTGCCGTAGGTGGGGGAAAAGACAGACCTGACAGACCTTCGAGAGTGACAACACAACAAGAACAACCCGCCATTACTTTTCACTTATCCTTCAAACAAATTTACGTGTTGTCCCTTAGTTCCGTAATCACAGACTTTAGAGTCCTTTGACAAGACCCCGTTCCGCTCGCACCGGCACAAAGTGTTCAGCCCCCCTAACCAAAATCTCAATAACCCTGACGTCACTGAAGATAGCTCGACAATCGTTATTCTGGTAGCATTAAAGGTGATTAATGAACAATCTTGAGATTATTAAAGTGATTATTCATCGGTATCTCGTGGTAATTAAACAACGGCTATTTTCTTACTTGCAATTAATTCATTAAGCTTTCTCTAAGTCGGATTAATCCTCAAAGTGTTCTCACGCTCCGAGATCTATATAATTTCTTGAGAAGACGCAAACGTGAATAAGTATTGATTATTTCGCTCTCTCTCCAGCCGTCGCACTCAACCTGACCTCGAAACTTTTCTGTTGTTCCACTCGAAAAACTGCATAAAGTTAAGCGTGTCTTATCTTTAATACCTTAACATAACACCTTCAACTCCCGAAGCCTAGTAAATTCCATCTCAAAATTTGAACAGATTGTGATGTCATGAACAATAATAGTAGAACTATTGTAAAAACAAGATGCATTCCACATAACTTGTATTTGACATTAACATCTTTAAAGCGTCTTGATCTATCTGATACTAGGGGCTGTTGCCATACAGATAGTGTTAATGCTGGAGCATTCTTCAGCTTTACTGACATTTTTCTCCATATATTTAATATTTGCTAGAGGGTCTTCTTTCCCTTTAAAAGTCACTCTGATTTATATAATTTATGCCTAGATACATGTTTGAAGAGAAGAAAAATCCCTTAATGTCTCTTATATCTCGGTAAATCAGTCATCTGTTTTAGCACTTCAGTCAGACGATCCGTCTGTCTGTGGTTTTAATTTCACCCCTGTGGATCTGCGGACCCATCAGAGATCGGAGAAACTCATTTCGCTTTTATTGTCTTTGTCGGTAATAGTGTTGGAAACCCATTTAGCAAACATTGTAACCGATATTTCGCTGAGCCGCGTGTGTGCAGCCAATAATTGACCAGCTACTCTAGAGTAGGCATTTCAGAGATTGTGGAGTACTGTTCTCAAACTAAATCACTTTTTAAGATAAATCTCAATTACAGAAATCTGATTACCTTTCTTTGTAAATAAACAATACACACACACACACACACACACACAACACTATATATATGCTGTTTTTTTTTCCTTAGAAAGAACGGGTTTTGTTTAAGGCACATTTGGAAGTGAAGACACCAGTACGAGCAGTAACACCAAGCCTATACAGTATATCTATAACCTCAATGGAAAGAGACTGGAAACTGTTACCGCCGAATGAGGTCGCTTTACTCTAAAGATGGCGCGACATGATTTTTAAAGCGCTGTCTTCATACTCTCTTGTAGTTTGCAGGATCCGGTCAAGATTTGTTCGTACAGTTTTATGACAAAAGAAATGAGACTGATGCTGACGAGACTAGTAATAGGAACACTGTCGCATAAAATGGCCTAAAAGACTTATTTTCTAGACGAATCACACGCTCGCGCACAGCACTGGGAAGCCAGGCTGTGTAAATGGTAGTTTGAATGCACGTTGAACAGAAGTAAACAGTTTTCTTATGAGGAAAAGCTAGAAAATAGCGGTATTAACTACTTAGGAATTTCCAAAGTTTAAATTGAGGTTGAGGATCCTGGATGCAAAAAAATTTAAGAAAACATATCTAAAATGCCTTCCTTATTTCCATAGTGGATTCACGCAATGCATAGAAGACATTAAAAAAAATATATATATATAGAAAGGGAATGGCTAAGATGGTTTATTCCGAAAAGAAACTGCTCGCCATCTCCTTGAAGCAGCATTCCTAGTCCTGTTCGCGATTCCAGTCAGGGTCTGGACAAGTTCCACTGGACCTGCCAAGAATTGTATGCCCATCAGATTTTTCTTTTAAAAATGTCCTTCACGCCTGCGCTCGCGATGGCTTTAAAATCAGTTCCTGCGCAGAAGGCCCCAGCCAAGTCGTGCGCCTTAGCACTTTCGAGTGGAGGGGAAGGAGTTCCCCCACGTCGCAGACATGAGCCCCCCCCCATCCGCTCGTTTTCAGTTTGGAAACCAGCCGCGATGGAAAACTTGTGACGATTCCGCAGACGCCATTAAATTAACCGGCCACTGACCCGGAAGTAAATCGGTACGTAGCCGCGGAGAAAGTAGGAAACGCCACGATCAGCTGCCGTGTTTTACCTGTTTGATGCCCGTGACAGCAGTCTTAAGTTTTAATTAGATATTTAACGTGAAATCCCAGTCCCCGAGGGAATGTGAATATGTTTAGAATCGATTCTCATCAACTGGACGTTGTTCCTCGCCGCATTATCGCGAAGTCACACTTGTACGTTTGGAGAAGCCCCGCCTAAAAATTAATACGGTAATTAGAAATGTAGTTTTCTGTATCGAAGTCCGCGAGCACTGACCAGACTTTTAAAGAAAAAAAACACAGAAACAAAAATCCCCTCTTCCGCCGCCCCTTAAAACAAACAACAGATCGTTTTTGTTTGGTCGCCTTTTACCATGTAAACGCAGCTTCTTCTATTCTCGAACTACCTGACCCAAAGCCTGACAAATCGCTGAAGTCCTGCCAGTCCTACCGGCTCAGCCAGCCATGAAGAGTAATTACCGCTCTACAACTAATATTTTGCTCGGGTTATAAAGTTAAGGCTATCAGTTTTAAGATTATGATAAATTAACAGAGCTCATCTTTTTGGTGGCTTTTGCGAGTTCTTTATATTAAAGAACCAGGATCGCAGACGTTTGCCCAGAGTGTCTGTTGACCGATTTCGACTGTCATAATGATCTCACATGTTGACTTGTAAGTGGAGTCTGATCACTCGTGAGATATTCTTTCGCCAGAGAACCCCCCCATTAGAATAATAGAACAAACCTATGTTACCCACAATGCCGTGCACTCACGCTACAATTTTGGAGCAACTACTTTTCGTCATAAAGCCAATTACCTCATTAGCATTTTGTACCATCTATTTCTGCTTTTTACTTCAGTTATCTGAAAAACCCCTACTTCTTCATGTTATGTGAAGATGTGCGTTGAATAATATTTAGTGTTTAATTTTTTTTAAAAAAAACATGGTAAAGAAGAAACAGTTATTTAACTAAATCTTTTTAGTTCTCTAAGGCAAGACTTAAACGTTTTATTTCACAGATACCAAATTAAGAATTATCAGTCTAAACGTTTTTGTTTTCTTAAATTTTAAAAATGGTTTTGTATTTTAAACAGTTTTCACACACACATACACATATAGAGAGAGACACACACATACACACATACACACATAGAGACACTCACACATACACATATAGAGAGAGACACACACGCATACACACAGAGACATACACACGCATACACATATAGAGAGATAGAGAGACACACACATACACATATAGAGAGAGACACACACGCATGCACACAGAGACACTCACACATACACATATAAGAGACACACACATACACATATAGAGAGAGACACACACGCATACACACAGAGACACTCACACATACACATATAGAGAGACACACACATACACATATAGAGAGAGACACACACGCATACACACAGAGACACTCACACATACACATATAGAGAGACACACACATACAACATATAGAGAGACACACACGCACACACACAGAGACACACACGCATACACACAGAGAGACACACACACACATACACATATAGAGACACTCACACATACACATATAGAGAGACATACACACACCATACACACAGAGAGACACACACATACACATATAGAGAGAGACACACACGCACACACACACACATAAATTTATATATATATAGATTCTCTGTTTTCTCTTCGATACCTCGTAGTCCTTATCAGCCCGGAATTTTATGGATAAGTGATAGAGTATTTTGTCCCGATGAAATTAATTTTGAAATATTTTTGCAGCAATAGTTATTTTCAAATGAATTATCACAGCATTTAATGGATCTTACTAAAAGTTGGCATTAATAACTTTTCGCTGTCTCTATTAGTTATGTAAATATACGTTAACATTCCAGTGAGAAATATGCTTCACTATCGCAAAAACTCACGAATTTTCCCATAGAGAATACATCTAACTATACGGTAAACAGCGCCACGGCGAGTTAGTCCTTACCTATTAAACAAAAGTATACAGAGTGTTTTTTAGTTCATGCTAAAAGTAATTCTATTATTATTATTTATTTATCTATTTAGGAGAATAATTTTGGTTTGTGTTCGTGTTGCAGTTGATTTTCTTTCACATTCCCACCGAGAAAGTTGGACGCGAAGAGAAGAGACGGGGAGAAGCAAGAAAGAAATGCTATTAACGATAACATAATTTCTGAAGCGTAAAAAGATATAAATGATAAAACATCAGTTGTTCGAAAGAGTAAATAGCACCCGAGATTAAATATCTAGGCTAATGTTTCCAGAAATACGTGCGTTTTTATTCAGGCCTCTAGCTTGCTTCCGAACTTTGTTTGTCCTATCTATCGGTGGTAAGCCAATGAAGCGTAAAATAGTAGAATGTCTAAATAGCTGTATAATGGTTGAAAGATAGATATTAACGAAAAGAGAGAGAGAGAGGAGAGGAGAGAGAGAGAGAGAGAGAGAGAGAGAGAGAAGAGAGAGAGATGGAGAGAATGGAGCTAGAGATTTTAGAGAGAGGGGATGCAATGAGCGACTCTCTATATCCTAATAATTAAGAGGTTCGTAGGAGTGTAAGGGAAGATCTGCTTAAGAGAGAGAACAATCGCGAGAAGAATAGCGCATAAGATCATAGAGAGAGAGATCGGTAAAGATGTCTTGACAGAAGGAGATGGCGAGAGAGGGAGATGGAGAGAGAGAGCAGGTCGGTGACCCGGGGGGGTGTTGGTGTGGGCAAACTGGCCTGGCGCGAGTGGAGCTGGAGAGAGAGAGAGAGAGAGAGAGAGTAGAGAGATGGAGAGATGAGAGAGAGTATGCCGTCAGTAAGAGAGAGAGAGAAGAGAGAGAGATTGAGAAGAGAAGGAGAGAGATGAGAGATGGAGAGAGTAGAGATGAAAGAGAAGAGAGGAAGAAGCGAGGAGAGATTGAAGAAAAGAGAGAGAGAGAGAGAGAGCGAGATGGAGATGGAGAGAGGAGAGAGAGTATGTCGTCAGTAAAGAGAGATGAGAGAAGAGAGCGAGATGAAGAGAGAGAGAGAAGAGAGAGAGAGAGATGGGGGAATCTCTGAACCACACTGATGGGAGACGAGCGTAGCTCCTACTTATTCGTGGACCTTCAATCAAGCATCGAAGAATATTCGCTTCTTTTTCCTGCCCGTGATGCTGGAGTGTAGTATCAACCCGAGATCAGGCTGAAGAACCAGAGCCGTCGTTCCAGCGGCCGATTTGAAAATCGTATTTTTATTTTTTGCGCCCAGTAATCGGTCGAAACGGATTCAGACGAAAATTGCCATTGGCCAACTTCGGGTGGAGAGAGAGAGAGAGAACAACTAACGCGTTTCTATCTGGGACTTACAGCGTGAGGAGGATTTCCCCGAGTTCTTCGAGCGGGAACCAATTCGCCAGATTATATCGATTCCTCATGCAAAATTACCTGGAGAAGAAAAGAATAAGAAATGCGTCGTGGCTCGGAAAATATCTGTCAAAGGAATCCTGGCAGACTTATCTCACGAAGAATGTCGTCCTTTGTAGGGAACATGGAATATCTGGTCTTCAGGGAAGGAATTCGCGCGGACAATAGTAATATATGTACATAATTTGTCGAACAGAAAGCCAACGAAAATCTGAGTTTTTTTTTCTTTTTCTTTTTCAAAAATGAAAGTGAATTTTGCTTAGCGAGAAAACAGATTAAAATAAAAAAACCAGCGGTTAGTTTGGGTCGTCAGGACGGCCGAGGATTGGTCTGTGTGCGGAGTCAGGAGTTCGGCCATTGTTACGGCTTGAAGCGCTATCAGCCGAAGTAATTATCACCGTAAGACATGGAGAAAAACAAGGAGAGCGAGCACCATCCATCCATCCATCCATCCATACCCGAGGTTTTCAGGCCGCCGTGCTCCAGCACGATAACACCGGTTCCCAGACTTACCGCCTCGCAAGATGCTTCCCGAGTCGCCGGGAGGCAGTTGTCGTAGGCGGGCCGTGTCTTTCAGACGAGTTTGAGGAGGAGGGGGGAGAATCTTCAAGGGTCGGTCGGCGAGAAATGAGAAGAAAAATCGGAGCAAAAAATCGATGTAAGCTGCTTTGAAGTAGTCGAGAAAGAGCTTTAGACGACCGCGGGATAAGTAATCGGAAACAAAACAGTTGTTGAATCAGCTACGTGTATATATCTCTCTCCATATCTCTCTCTCTCTCCCCATCTCTCTCCATTCTCCCCATCTCGCTCTCTGTAATGACATCATCTCTTCGCCTCGAACTCTCCCTCTCTCGCGCTCCCCTCCTCTTCCTCCTCTCTTCTCTTTAATGGGCATCATATCGGGGCAAAGAAGCATATCGATCGAAAAAAGGTGCTCTCTTCGTCGCGAGATGGCTAATCGGGAAAAAATCAAACATAGCATCGTCTCTCTATGCAATCGTCTCTCTCTCGGTATGGCATCATCACGCTCTCTCTCGCTCTCTCCTGCTCTCTCTCGCTCATCCCTACCTCGCTCCCTCTCCTCTCTCTCTCGGTAAATGACAATATCGTCTCTCTCTCTCTCTCTCTCTCTCCTCTCTCTCTCGGTAATAATGACATCATCTCTCTCTCTTCTCTCTCTCTCTCTCTCTCTCTCTCTGTAATGGACATTAATCTCTCTCTCTCATACTCTCTCTGTAATGAATCATCAATCTCTCTCTCTCTCTACTCTCTCTGTAAGACATCATCTCTCTCCTACCATCTCTCTCTCTCTTCACCTCTCTCTCTCTCTCCCCATCTCTCTCTCTCTCTCTCTCTCTCCTCTCCTCTCTCCTCTCTCTCTCTCTCTCTACTCTCTCTCTAATCTGGTAATGACATCACTCTCTCTCATATATAATATATATGCAAACATACATAAAACATTTATTTACATCTAATAAAACCAATTATTTATTTCTTAAAAGGGACAACAATAATATATGTAATTTAAACTTTTAGTTTCTAGGGCACAAACTTAAGGAATCAAGAAGGCGCGATGACAACAAAATCGACTGAAAAATAACTTTCTGGAATATTTGCTAAAACTCCGCACCACGTGACTGCCAGAACCCGGGAAAAGAAAACAATTTGGTAATAAAGTTGAGGAAGATCGTTCGACAATGAGGCGATCCCAAACGAGGAAGAATTTTAAGAGAACAAACTTTTAAACTAGTTATTCGTCAGCGATGCCCTCCACTTTGTGTGCGGACGATAACAACCAACCATTGAGGCTTGAGAACACTTAAACATTGCATCCTCTCATTGGTGCTATTACGTCCGTAATTCAGTTTGATGGAAGTTTATAAGCAACATTATCCGATCATTAAATATTTCCATCAGTCCCCTAAAACTTTAATGAGAGTCACCAGAACGCGTTTTGGTTGAGCAACTCCTGATGGCCGTCGATGGTCTATTTTAAGTCTTACGCCCTCCAGGTGGCAGCACGTGACTGGAAATCCTCGGCCATTTCTCCTCGGGCATCAGATACTCCTGCCCGAATTTAAGGAATCATCTTTTAATTTGAATCACCTTGTAAATTTTTAATTATCCTACAATTTCCTTGAAAGATGAAAAACCAAATGAGTTATTAAAATGCATTACCTGCTTAAATTAAACCAAAAAAATAAGTAAATTCTGTAAATTGTGTTAAGGATTCCGTATGCGCAGAGAAAGACCGAGTTGTAAAATAGTTTAAAATGTTCATCGGGTTTAGATAAAATAAAGACGTTTTAAGTATCGCAGCTAATCCAGTAAACAAACAATTATAAGTTCTTTGCAATCTTTTCAATTTTTAATTTCAACACAGCAATTAAAAGTGGAAAAAATTCACGCGAATGCATTGAAAATTCGATTCCACTTTAATCAAAGCAGAGACTTAATCAGACCAGCTTAAAATGAGTATACATTAGTTTGGCGGCGATTGGTGTAATTACTGCGTTCAGAAACTTAAAGTGGAGTTCACATCAAGAACAAACTTTCGAAGAAAATCAACGCCAAAAAAATTCGCGAAATCCGACCACCAATCATGAAGTCGGTCGCATTTTAGAAAGTCACAGCCACTATGCAGATTTTAGGAAAAGGTGAACCCGATATATTTTTGTTTTCTCTTGGTTTCAAGACTTTTTTCCTTCATAATCTACTGTACTGACGTCGTTTTCCAAAGGCTGTCGTCACAGATAGAGAAATGTTACTTTTTAAAACTTTCAGTACCTGCGATTGGAATTCACGTTAGGGGGAAGAAAGAAAAAAAGCTTTTAAATGTTTCAATAAATTCCCGAAACGCAGTCGTCGATTATTTTTTTCTTCTTCTTGCATCTAGTTTAACTTCCAAACCTTCGGTTACTTCAACGAGGCCATGCGATCTGTTACCAGTATAAAACAGGGACCGTTCTCACTTTAGTTAATTATAAGCCCGGTAAATCCATCAGCTAAACTCGACGTCAGGAATTGTTCCTCAAGTAACCGAAAATATAAATAAACTAATGTAATAAAGTTTCAGCGATGGGCATTAACAGTGCCACGGTAAACCTGTTTGATAATCAAATACACTTTGCTCTCCGGGGTTAGGAAAGACTTGTACGAGCCCAAATGGCCCCATTAATTAAACACAAAACATTTTTTTGTAAAGATAGAAGAGATACGTTTTCTTTCAGCGAGCTACATTTATTGTTTTTCCTCTAAAAGCAGCACTCGCCAGCACAAGGTGAAGTAGAACGTCACTCGAGGGGACAATCTGCTAAAAGTGGCAATGACGTCATATCTACAACAAGTCGTTTTAACCGGGTTGGCTGTGGTCAGGGATGCAGGCCCGGTGGGGACCGGAAGGCATCCCGCTGAACACGCCTATCACTTTCAATCTTCGTTGGCAGTATAGAAACCAGCGGAGGAACGGAGTAGGGAGGGATACGTGTGTAAAAACAATGCTTTTCTACCCTGCAAAAAATGGATAGGTTTCTGATACCTGGAATTTAATTTTCCTACCTCACACATTTCAGCTTTGAACGTATTTTCCGATGTACACGTAAGTGATTGCATGCTCGGTTCCTTATTGGATAGAAACAGCGATAAGAACCTTTCGTTTTCCGACACCGCCTATTATGTTTTTAGCTTCTACCCTGTCAATTAAAGGAAATCAGTATTTATACGGGGTGGGTAGGGGAGGTAATTGCTTCAGGCAGATACAGTTGTGTTTTAATTGAAAAGGGGAACGAAGTTAAAGTGAGAATGAGAATAAATAAACGTATTATTCGAATTGATTATAATTATCTACAAACCCATTAGTAAGATCTCCTACAGCCTACGTTCCAATACAAAAACAGGTCTGCTGTAGAATATATTAAAATTCAGAAATATATTTAAGTGATAAAAAAGAGAATAAATCGCGTTTCTCTTTAAGCAGCTCGAATAGCATTCAACTAAAAAGGGATAAATCTAAATTTCCTCCCGTTTTTTTTTTTATTTTTATTATTATTATTCTTCTTTTTTTTTACCGCTGTCCATTTTTTCGCTCTCCTTCTTTGTGCGAAAGTCAATAGATTATCGCGGAGACGAGACCACAGAAATGGCGAGAGACTCGACTGAACCGGTTTTTCGGGTTAAAAATGCGTATTAATTTGAGTAATCACCATGGAAGTCTATCGCGGCGTAGCAGACGACAGTCCGTGAATGGGATGATCAAATTTAGATTTGACCAAGACCGCAAACGGTGCGTTTACGAGCGGGAGAGAGGAGCGATTTGCGCAAATGAAAACCCCCGTTGGCTTATCAGCGGAGAAAAGTGCCAGTAAGTGAGCCGGCCCGGTCTGTTCGAGAGAGGTTATGGCCGCTGTAAAACTGCAGTCGGGAACGGCTTGCAATGACAGCCGTTTATGGCTTCCATGTACACTGGTAATATTTTTTTATCCAATTTGCGGTTCCATTCACAGAGGGTTTTTAATACGTACATCTAGAAAGTAATAAATTCCGACCAAAGACTGTTAAAAAAGAGGGAGGGAGGAGCGAGAGAGAGAGGAAAAGACAATAACGATCGCCCTCTGAGAATTCGGTTATCTCCCCCTCCCCCCTACCCCCCCCCACTAATTTTTTTAAAAAAAACCCCACCTACACTGAAAAGCTGATCGGATAGAATCGAGAATGTTTCAAAAAACTGTCGAATTGTGTTTATCGACCCCGTTGAGTTTAATCGGGAGTTTTATTGAGAGGAAGGCGAAAGCGACGAATAAACTCCGATATTTATTCGCTAGCACAAACATTACGCTGTACTTCCTCACACGGCTAACGAGTTCTCTCGGAGAATAAAGCCGGGCCGGAATGGGAGGGGGTCCGGGAGAAGTGAAGTGCACCCCGACCGGGGAAAGAAACCTCCTTAAAAATATGCAAATAAAGGACAATTTGGGGTTTTATTGGCTCACTTCATTGCCCAAATACGGTGTCTTTTTATCCATCTTCTCGAACGTTTTGGTACATTGGTAAGCTAATGCAAAAGGTGAAAGATTTCTCATTGTGAATTGTCATCATTTGTTATTATTATTATCACTATCTGTCATAGTTATGCCATTGCTATTATTGCAACTATATTTTATTTAATTATTATAATAGCCGAAATTACAAAAGGGTTAGGGTTAATGCACCAATCGGACAGCAGGCGGACTGATGATAAACAGTTTTCCGTTGCCAGTGTTTTTAGTTACACAGAAAACAATGTAAAGATTTGAACCTCGCGTCTCGGTTCGGAAAGATTAGCACTGATAAATGATTCTACCAGAATTAACAGAATCTTCCCCTTCGTTGAAGCTAGTTTTTTATTATTTGTTTTGACGACCAATATTTCGTAATCAATCAAAGTAGAATTAGCACCGCTCACAAAGCCGCCAGCTCCACCAGGTACTTACACCTATTAACCCCCTTCAGGTCGAAGCTCTCCGGGTGTTTTTATGCTGCGAGTTTCAAGCGCAGGATAGAGAGAAACATTGAGGCTAGAAAGGCGTGTTGCCATAAACCGTCCTACGTCAGACACCCAGCCACTGGCTCAGTATTCTACTCTAGAGCCATCTTATTTGAAAGCGAAGGCTTGGCCGAAAATCACGGTGATGGCTACACTTGTCTCCCTGTAGTCTAATGTAAGGAGAATGTTACAGATGACACATTCAAGAAACAGAACAGATGTGAACTGACTTAAAACGCGATATTTTCTACAAGTTACAAATTTGAATTTAAAGTGTTTCAGAATAGACCAAGTGTTGGTGGTTTTAGTTTGACCCTGTGAGCAGATAAACATTTTCTTCGACTGTTTACTTTGCATTCACTTTACCAAAGGTTGTGATTTAAAAATAAGCTAAGATTCAACGCCGCAACTAAATATAATTATAAATTGCGGCAACTTTCCTAATCTTTTTTGTCAAAGCGGAAACAGGAAGAAGCGGTGTTCTTCGGGAAAAGTGGCAGAGGAAGGGACGGAAACAATGTCATTGGGAAAAGATAAGATAAATGTTTCTGTCGTTCTGCTGCTTAGCTACTTAGAAAGTCGCTTGACGACAAAACTTTAAAGCCAGAGTTTCCAGTTCCGCTTCATTTCAAAGAATGTCAAGATCTTTAATCTTCGTCATATATATTACATCATTGATGCTTCCAGCTATAGTTATCTGCATGAAAAACAGGCGAGTGCTGCAATTTCCACACCAAAGGTCCTACAGTAGTTGTTGGTAATAAGTTTTAATAATGTTTTTTTGGAGCAAAATATCACTTGGAAATTTTCAAAATCGTCTAGTCTCTCTTATAGGAATATTTCAACTGCATTACTATTAAACTCCGGAAAACTTCGGTAAGCAGAGTTTACTGTCAGCGAGACTGGGATATTACACTAAACAATACTAAGTTCTTCCTTCGCAGTGCATAAACAGCAGGTCAAATTACTATAAGCATACAACTTATGGTAAAATCGCTAGCGTTACTACATATCTCATTTTAATAAAGTTATTTCAGGGTAATAGTATTTACTTAAGAAAATTATTTCTTTGTTTGTTTCTGTTCGTTGCGTTGCTTCTTTGACTTTTGTTCTTTGGATATTACAAATTCCACCGAAACGACACTTTCTGGCCCGGAGAAGTAAAGCATACTGTAATAACCACGTGACCGCGTTTTCCAACACCTAGACTTTGCCCTCGCAAACACAACATAAATATTTCTGATATTTCGAAGAAAACTGAGTTCTTACGCACATGCCTGCGATTGCACGTCCGTAGCGCACGTAATCCGCTCTGACACGTCCCGCAAAGATCGCCAGCAGTGTGCAATGCGATAGATTAATTTAATGAGTTCCCCCTACAAGATCTCCGAGTCATCAAACGGTAAATTCATTTGCCACATTGACACAGAACAAATAGCGCGGACGTTTAAAATAACAACGGTTTTCTTTGAGTTCACGTCTGCCGGCAACAGGTGTCCGAATCTGTGAAGGTAAGTCCTCGTTTCCGCGCCGCTTTCAACGAGAATCTCTTTAACGAGGCTGTCGCAGCGCATCACCCTGGCTCACTCAAGCCGGCTATCGCGCCTCAAAGAGATTCAGCCCGTCAGCATTTTTTCCGCTACATTAGCAACATCATAATTAACCTATGCAAAATTAACGCGGTAAATGGTGCAATAGAAATGTATTTTCCGTATTTGTAAATAGTGCAGTCAGACTTAGTTTTGGTGATTCCGTCCGTAATAATAATAATAATAATAAAAAAACACAGAGCAAACAAAACAAAAGAGAGCACCGAGGTGATCGCGGAACAAACGGATTGGTATCAACTGTTTTAAAAAAGGAAAAAAAAAAAAAATTCACCCAAAGCCGACTTTCCTCGCCTGCTCATTTCTGCGGAAGGCTCTGACTGAACCGCTCAACGTGTCTAACTCCCCCCCCCCCGCACACACCTCTTGGAAAACAACGTAAACGTCTTATATCACATGGCTGCGTGGCGGCCATGTCGACTGTATCCGCGCATGCGCACCTGGTCCGAGAAATTCTACAACGGTGTTTGCCTTCTGCGAGAACCTATATATAAAAAGAGTTCCTTCTGCAAGCACTCTGCGCGAAATATCTCTGAAACAATCGTTCTCTGACGCAACTGTAGGGGGGGTAGGGTTAGGCTTAGCAATGGAGTTTCAAGTAACAGAACAACGGTTGCTTTTGATAGTAATAAATCTACAGAACTGCTACTTGTCGTCCCCTGCTGGACTCTATAGCAGCAAAATCGAAACTAAAATAAACTTTGCATTTTTAAGTATTTTTCTTCAATAAACATTATTAAAAGGTAGGGAAATATATTTTAAAATAGGCAAACGCAGGTCCGTAAAAGCTAAATAGGTAAATAATAGCAATGGTGTTAATCATGAAGAATTTAAACGTGTAATTTTATTTTTAATCTGATTTCTAGAAAATTTTCTGGCGGAGAAGTCAATTTAATTTAAAGGCTTTTTTTTCTTTCAAAAGTAAGTCAGATGGGACGGCGGGTCAGACTGACTATTGGACTGCCATGGTTGAAGACTCGAGTCCAGACCATGGCCGTGGACGGACAGCCAGCTCGGTTTAGCTTACGTCTCTGTCATGGTGTTTTTTCTCTCTCTCTAGCTGCCGCTACCTGGGTTTTCTCGCACATTTAAAAATAAAGTGTACAGGTAGAGTTTCCCAGGTACGCGTGAGCGAGGTTTTTCGGGTAAAATAAATGGTCTCCAAAGCTGCTACTCCACACCTAGCAACAGGGTTCGAGAAAAGGAAGAGCCAATCACCTGATATTGATTTTTGGTTTGGTGTTTAAACTTTTCAGAATTGGTTGCAGTTCGAGCAGCAACAACACTAATCTGTCAGCTCCCAGCTAAACCCTGCTCTTGGAAATCCTATAATGTAAGCACGAAGTCCAGCGGGAAGATTAATATGAGAAACAGAGTTTTAAAGGCCGTTTTGGAATTTTCAAATAATCCGCAAGATGTCATAAAGAGAGAACGAATTTAATTGGTTGAAAATTTGTGTTGATTTTAGATAAATAACTGAATATATATATTTTACTAAGGACAAATATCATCACAGTTGGATGTCTTTTCTGTAGGTTTTGTCTAATATTGTGTGTACGAGGTGTCAATGATTCCAAGTAAACGAACCTAAATTCCATTCTGATTAAGCCAACTGATCCATGTGAATGTTTTGAAAATCTCTGGGATTCGAAATACTATGGATTTTTTGGGTTTTTTTCTTCTTTCAGAGAGTTCTATCCGAAAACAGTTCGAGTATAGGTGTGTGCTTGACAATGAGGTTCGGTCCACCTACAACAGAAGGTTTTTGCTTGACTTGCTTACAGAAAACATAAAACATTCCCCCTGATTCAATGGTGTTTCCACTGACCCGCACAGACATGGTAAAAGATTAGGGATATTTAAAATATATCGCGATGAAAATTAATTTTCCATCTTCGAAAATATATCTAAAAGTTATTTATTGCATAATGACATGCATATGAACTGAGGATATCTAGACACAGGCGAACAGATAGACGTTAATTTATTATTCTCCTTTCGTTGGAATTAGGTGTTTAAGTAAGTAAATAAATGGAAATAGCACAGAAATGTTTTTAGTGTCTGGAGAAAGGAACGTTATTTAACATAAACTGACAGCCTCGGTAATCGAAATTGCATGTCCGTGAAACAGAAACTCGCGGGTTCGATTCGCAGCTGGATACCGGACTGCGGCCGAATCAATCGTAAGACAGAAAATGACCAATTCGGCTGCTCCTGGAAGAGACAGCAGGGTGCCCTGGTAAGACACGGTCGGGGAAACTGGTGCCCCCCCCTAATACCACCAGCTCTTTGGAGAGGTGGAAGCGCAGGAGGCTAAATTAGAAATATAATCGACAACTGAAACTTGGGTCTTCTGTGTCAGGGCAGCAAAATTTACGAACCGATTGCGCATAGAAAGTTTTACTGGAAAACTGAGCAGGACGACAGGTAGGCAACACAAAGAATTCTTTTTTAAAAAACGGATTAGTTAAAACAAAACAAAGGTAACTTATTGTTGTTATTATTCTTTCGTTAAGAATATTATTATAGATGTATTGTAGGGCAAGATTTTAAAAACAAATGGCAGTTCAATCACAAGTTTAATCGACTCCTAAGAACTAAATAATATATGGTTCCGTTTCGGCTTCATCAAGAACAGCGACACTAAAAACTCTGCGACCGTAAATTCCTAAAACTGTGAAAACGGTATATCCAAAGTTTTGTTTAGAGAGATAAGACCTGCTCACCACACAAATACCCATCATATGGAAAATTGGTGCTAAACTGGGTTTCTGCGACTAAAATTTATCCCGAATTTTTCTTTTGCGCCAAAATTCTTTCTGTATGTGTGTATTAGAAGTACAGGTTAATTCGATGCGTCTTGTTCATAGTTCAAGACATCAGTTGTCTGTGTAGAAGCCGCGTAGCGTCAGTCTGAACAGCTTCCTTCCTACCTTCAGGCTGGACAGTTTTGTTACTCATTTGCTTCTTTGAAATAAAAATGCCAACAAATTAGCATAAATAGAATAAAAATAAAATTATGAAACACTCAACGAGATTTAGAGAAAACGTATTCCGAGCCTCGTTACATATATATATATATTTTTAAATATTTTAAAAGAGAATCTAATATTATTCTTAAACAAATATTTATTTTTTTGTTCCCCAAGAAAATGCGCTGACCTTTTAATTTGCAATTATTGGGTTGTATTCATTCGTATCATTCTGCGGGCCAGATGGCTACGTATATTGAAATAAATTCAATTAGATGCGATTCGATTTGTTTCAGGTTGGGTTAGTGACGAGATAACCCGCCCCTGACATCTGGCGAGCGACTGAGTACCAGAAGATAACGAGGATTTGATATTTTTCAATGACTTCGTTAGCATTCTTCTTCCTGTTCTGTTCTTTCTTCTTTTCTTTTTATTGTATCTCCGCTGTTTCTTTGAAAGAAGTACAAAAGCTACACACAGAGAGAGAGCAGAGAGAGAGAGAGAGAGAGAGAGAGAGAGAGAGAGAGAGAGAGAGAGAGGGGATCGAGAGAGAGAGGAGAGAGAGAGCGAGAGAGAGAGAGAGAGCGAGAGCGAGACGAGAGAAGATGGAGAGAGAGGGCGATGAGATCGAGAGAGAGAGAGAGAGAGCGAGAGCGAGAGAGAGAGAGGAGCGAAGAAGAGAGAGAGAGAGAGAGAGGGAGGGGGGCGAGGGAGAGAGGAGGAGAGAGAGAGATGAGAGGAGGAGGAGAGAGAGGAAGAGAGAGAGAGAGATGAGGAGAGAGAGAGAGAGAGAGAGGAGAATTAACAGAAATATCTCGAAAGTATTTATTGGGATAAACGTTGAGACCGCTTCATTCCCTCACCGTCTCCTTGTCGTCGAGCTGTATCTCCTCGCCTCTTTCCAGCCCGTTTTGCTCGCCATCACCATCGCGGCCAGTAAAGATGTCGCGCAATAAGCAACCTAAAATCGGAGCTCGTCGAAATCCGTCAGCAGACGGAATTTCCATTACCAAAGTTCTGTTGTGGGTTTATACCTTTGATACTCGGTGAGACGACGCCGACGGCAAAAGGGTACGTCATGGTTGTGCAAGAGGGCGGCTTCAAAGTCGCCCCTTTATGGACTTATGTCGTTAACCTTTTCCCGATCAGTATACCTAGCGTGGCAACCGAAGTCACTTGTTTGTGGTAATGTGCCGCTCCGTGTGTAGATCGTAGATCTAAGTGTCTCCTTACAGAAATATTCGTATGGAATTTTGTAGTGAGAATAAATTGGCAGTCACCTGCGCACGTTCTTCGACCCCACCACGAGCGCGAGTGCGTGATGATAAAACCTCAACGAGACTCATGGAAATACCGATCTCAAGTAGATATTAGGAGCGAGAAAAATGAAATCGGAAGCGGTTCCTTTTACGGAAGAGAAGAGTAGAATTGCTACATGGATATCGAGGGTGTATTTAGTAACCTCGAGGCGCGCGCGCGCACACACAACATACTTTCGATTACGCCCAGTGGGCACTTTATAAATTAGTTCGTTTGTGTATCGATCTATTGTCTCTGACGCCACTATCGGGAAATACGTTTGGCATCGGTACCAGTTTTTGAATATTTCTATATCCCTGGTGTGCCATAGTTCTGCACCCGGCCAGGTGTTTGCATGCACAACCTCTCACGTTCAAGACATTTTAGAACTATGAAGCAGAGATAAATACAGAAATAAACTTATGCGTTATTGGATTAATCTGGACGGGAATACAGAGGATTTATCGTTATATAATTAAAATTGCTTCTAGTTCTTCTTTTGGAATATCATAATATGTAGTCGGATTTATAGCCAACTTTTACATATTAAACAAAAGTAATGGAACTCACTTAAATTGCGAGTTGGTTGAAAATACAATTTTTTCGGGGCGAAAACTTGACATTTAATTCTGAATTAATTCTTCTTTAACTATAACAACAACATTTTTTTACAAGATTAATTTTCTTTGTATATATGTATGTGTGTGTGTCTATGTGTGTATGTATGTCTGTGTATGTGTGTATGTGTGTATGTATGTGTGTATGTATGTGTACACGCGTATGTGTGTATCTCTGTCTCTGTGTGTGGTGTGTGTGTGTGTGTGTCTATGTGTGTATGTGTGTATGTGTGTATGTATGTGTGTATGTATGTGTACACGCGTATGTGTGTATCTCTGTCTCTCTCTGTGTGTATGTATTCTGTGTATGTGTGTATGTATGTGTGTATGTATGTGTACACGCGTATTGTGTATCTCTGTCTCTGTGTGTGTGTGTGTGTGTGTGTGTGTGTGTGTGTCTATGTGTGTATGTGTGTATATACGTGTGTGTGTGTGTATTTGTCTGTGTATAAATGAACGCGCATACAACATATATTTGAACGTTAATTAAACGGAATCGCTAAATAATTGTCGCTTTGTATTAAAATAATTTAATTTAATCCAGTTTTATCAAATTTTAATTGTTGAAAGACAAAGCTCAGGTATTTTCCGTGAACAGGGTTAAACGACCTTCCTGTTACCCTAGAGAAAAGTCTTCTGGGGGCCGGAAACGCCCGGCGAGCAGGACGACTCCTGCCCCCTCCGTCCTCTCTGCGATTAAAGTATGAGAGAACAGTTTTTAAAACACAGAGCAGCATCACAACTACAACAAGCTTTCGATTACCAAATAACATCGCAAAAACTCACTTTCCAACTTTAAAAGTTTGAACTAATTCTGCTTTTTTTTTTGCAGGTGTTTGCCCGTAGTGTGCCGGGATCTCTGCAAAGCAGCCAGGGTCCTTCCATCTCAGGGGCAGCCGGGTGACCCAGGTCTTGGATTTAGATAAAAACGGACTTCTCTCTTTAGGCGACTGGGCTTCGTCTACCATTTGTTCTTAACCCGAATTTTCAACTATTGAAGTTTACACAAATTACTACTACTACTATTAATAATAATAATAATAATAATAATAATAATAATAATAATATAATAATAATAATAATATAATAATAATAAGAAGAAGAAGAAGAAGAAGAAGAAGAAGAAGATGACGACGCAGAAGATGTTTGTTATCTTTACCTTGCAATCCAGAATCTCTCAAACTTCGTGATAAAACTTGAAGTACTTTCTTTTTTCAAGTGGAAATAAAGGCAACAGACTTATATACCCGGGGTCTGTGTTCGAACTACACTCCTCTAATATTTATGTCAAAACTGACACTATTCAAAGAGAGATTTACTTACTTTGTGACGCATCATTGGTTGCAAGTGAAGCGTAGCACGGTTATCTGAACAAATACTCAGCACTGCCCAATTTCTGTGTAGTGTAATTGCCAGCCAACAGACAGAGGTTTGTGTATTTTATCTGCCTATTAAACAGCGGTGTTGTGTTGTTGCGCTTTTCCCCTATTACAGCTCCGTAGAAAGTCGCGCATGACTCGGCGAGCTTAGTAACAGGTGAGGAGACCGGCTTCCTACCCGACCCGGGTTCTTTTGCTTTCTGTTATGCAATACATAAAAATAGATGATGATATCTGACGGGGGAGGGGGCTCAGATTGATGGAGAGAGTCTCCATGGTTACTCCGAAGTATTTACGTGTAAAATAAATGAGAACAAAAATCAAGAATTAATAATAATAATAAGAATAATAATAATAATAATAATAATAATAATAATAATAATAATAATAATAATAATAATAATAATAATAATATAATAATAATAATAAGAATAATAATAATAACAACAACAACAACAACAACAATAATAATAATAATAATAATAATAATAATAATAATACTAATAATAATAATAATAATAATAATAATAATAATAATAATAATAATAATAATAATAATAATAATAATAATAATAATAATAATAATAATAACAACAACAATAATAATAACAATAATAATAATAATAATAATAATAACATAATAATAATAATAATAATAATCACAGTCACCCCACTGCCAGAAGTATGAATGGTTTGGTTTATTTCTACCGTTCCTGTGTTTCGTATAAGGTGAAAGGCGGGGCCAGATGTACTTATTTCAACAACCCCCTCTAAAAACGATGTTTTTTAAATGTTTTATAACATCCTTTAAAAGCTATTTAAATACTTTGTTTCATATGACATAATCATGTTCGCTTTTCAAGAGGATGAACAAACGTACTGTTTCTGTTTCGTGTTTTCTAGGGCCAGCCTAACCCTAACCCGTGCCCTGTTGCACCCTTTCGCCAACGTAGGCTGGGACCCAGAACACAATAGTCGAGGGAGGCGCCTGACCGCCTGACTTCGGAAACGGAGGCCAGAATGAAGGTTCTGACTTCTGCCGACCGAAAGTCCATACTGACACTTTTTCTTTTTAAGATGTGGAAGAAAGCTGCAGAGCCCAGACAAAGCGGATTGAGAGCCCTTTTATTGGGAAAAATATGGCACCTTATCTGAATAAAATGCGGGAAAATGCTTCAGTCAAAGAGCCAACTTTAGCGAAAGTTCAGTCATTTTAGGTTCGTTTTCATTTGAGAGAGAGAGAGAGAGAGAGAGAGAGAGAGAGAGAGGATACTGAATGTGTAGTAGAAAGATTAAAAAAAAATACTTTTTTACCTTTTCAATATATAGCCCGATCTACACATTATCATAGCCATGTGTCATTCTATGGACAACGAAATTCAAATAAAAATGGCGCTCGTGAACTTTGACAATTCTAAAAAGCCCTGTTTTGCTATAAAATAAAGAAAATCCATTTGGAGTCACTGGCAGACAAACGTTTGCGAGTGTTGATGTATTTGAAGGCAAGGTTGGTGCCTGATAGTTTGGAGAGCCATCCCGTGAAATAATATATATTTTTAACTCTTCCATTCCGAGGTAAATACACAGTTTACTGCTTTTTCATTTGGGAAGAATTTAGCGAGTAACTGCTGGATTCTAGAACTGCTGCTTTCTTTTTTCTTTGGATAAAACTTTTTTAATTAATCGTGCAAATATCAAGGAAGTTGTTTCTGGGCTCTCTGAAGGACAGTTAAATGAACTATCTTTGGGACTTTGAGCCTTCATTGGTTCCCGTAGCCGAACAGCCAGACGAGATATTTTTCAAGGGTTCCTGACATCCATTTTACGCCACAAACTCACCAAATCCGCGCGTGTTTTTGCCAATTTTGTTAACTGATTCGCATTCATCGACAATTTTTAATTGACTTTTAAAAAAAAACCTATTTACTGTTGCACTAAATGGAATCAGAAACATCTCAGTAATCTGTAAGTTTATTTAAACGCGTATTCAAAAAAGAGAGAAGAAATGTTGAAGCAAGAACGAATCGTGGTTGACTCTGTCCTAATAGGTGATCCAGCCAGAAGGTTGGGAAGGAATGATCGTTTTCTAATTATTATTCTTGGTGCACTTTTGCTGTAACGTTTCAGATCTAAGGATATCTCACAGCAGGAAGCTAGAAAGGGGAAGAGGTGGTCCAGCAGTCTTGGTGACCGAGGTGATGCTTTTGAACGATAGTCAAAAATGCAAGCCAATCAAGAGTTAGCCGTGGGACTTCTACCACGTGTACTAGAATTCTTCATTTATAGGTGTAGGGGGACAAACTTATACAGCTGACTGGTGAAGAAGATCGAGAAGAAATCATGCGGGTAAGTTCGCCAGCCGAGCCCTGTCCCGACTTGGATTCGAACTCTGGGCCCTCGATCATGTAGTCAACCCCTGGACCACCGGCTGGGCTTCTACTGTTTTATTATCGGAGGTGAGTCAGTCGCTACTGCCAATGAAATAATCGAGAAACTGATCTTTTACACGCTAAATCTAAATTTATTTCCTTACATTTTCAAATGTTCAAAAGATCTTAATTACTATGGTGTGTATCTTTTGTAAGCTTTAACGTACGTTTCAATCTCCGTGTATTTATCAGCACCAATTCCCGATTTTTCTTCAAATGTAGCGGGGAGGAAGTGCGCTCGCCAGCCAATGAAGAGCCCGTTTACTCGCTGGTACATTTCCTCTGACAGCGCGACTCGCACGTGTTTGCCCGTCAGCCAAAGAACTCCTAGGTTTCAGGAGATGGGTATTTGGCAGACTGTTCAAGCGTTTTGCCCGGTTTGACGTCGCCTTATCGTTTATGTTTTCGAAATGCAGGCGAGGAGGAAAACAAGAACTCTTTTACGCGTCGGTTGTCGCTGTGTCGTTCACAAGCGATGACGTCAGCCCGGCCAATATGTCCGCTCGGTCGTATTTCTCACGCGCGCCTCATTGTTTTCCGCCCGGAAGCGATGCGATTCTTATCTTACAACATTTACAAAAGTCAATCTCTTTTTTTTTTTTAAAAAAATAAAAGAAATTATTTGGAAATTTCTAAATACGAATACATAAATATCTTTGTCCTTTTACCTTCTTTTACCTCCGTTCACAAGGAATATTATTCCTTTATGCTTGGGAGAAGAACATTACAAATCTCAGAAATGCTTAGCGTGTGTTTAGGTTTTCTAACAAAAATAACTGAATTTTCAAAGTTAATTCAGATCTGAAACCGAAAGCGTCCAGGGACCATACAGTGGCCAGAGTTACAGTCTCACAACGCCACGACGATGTCCCTTTAAAGATGTCTTTCTTTGAGTCAGTATAACTAAGCTTTCAATGATGTCAGGTATTCAAACCAATCGGGAGACAAACAGCCATCAAGGACTTTGCACGACTGAGTTAAAATACGATATCGCTTTCACAGCTGGTGTTCAGGGCTTATATGAAGACAAAAAATGTCAGTAACCTTTGCAGTAAACTGACATCGGACCATTTACTACAGAAAAAACAAAACCTTTTCTGGTGATAAAGCGGGTATAGTAGCTAATAATTATTATTATTGTATAAAACTAAGCATAGTTGTATTGCTCATTGGCATAAAAATACAATTATATATATTAATTAAACAGCAGCGTGTAGAATGTTTCATGAACCCTAATCGTTTTATCGGTATAGATGCCCTAAGACGTGAGCCTAGTTCTCGTTGCTTTCCCGTACTGTACAATTCAATTTGCCACGAGATTTTCCTGCCAAAATATTTTGTTTCCAATCTCTCGCGTTCGCCGCGACTTTCCTACTCTCTCAACGGGTTCCGTCTTCCATGAAGATGGAAATATCACGGCTTAACTGCTGCAAAGTTAAAGGATAACAGCCTATGCCCCTGTCTGCTTCCCCCAGCTTCCGTTTTACTTTCCGCTCTGTTCGCTTCGATTTCGTCTGGCCTTATTCTCCCTCCCGAACACGATATCCCGGTCAGTCAGATGTCATCCGCACCTCTTCGAAGATGATGAACTTCACCTGACGACATTTTTCTTTTTAAAATCAAAAGAGAGAGAGAGAGAGAGAGAGAGAGAGAGAAGAGAGAGAGAGAGAGAGAGAGAGAGAGAGAGAGAGAGAGAGAGAGAGAGATGGAGAGAGAGAGGAGGGGAGGACTCCGAACTACGGGCCAGACTTTCATTAATACCGTCGGCGAGGATAATAATCGCTTTGGTCGGCGGGCGGCTGTATCGATCTCCGTGGTCAGGGGTCAGGCTTAGCGCCTTCGTCCAAGAAGTGACCAAACCTAGTGAGTAATGCGCTAGCCGGCCGAGAGTTGTCACACGTGTTAAACACCTCCAGATATTTACCTGACAAACATCCCCGAAATTGGGTTTCGGTTATTAGTTCACTGGTCACTAAGGCGATGAATAGAATTTTTTAAAAAAAAAAAAAATAATATAATTAATATCTACGTCGGCTTCAGAAGCGAACGTTTCCACGCGGCGCGGAGTCTTCTCGATTGGCTGGCTCCGGACTCGTGGTCTACCCTCGTGTTACTCATTTCGGAATTTTTTTTTTTTTTTATTGTTATTGCCGTTTTGTACGCAAACGTTTGCTGTACCCACAGAATTTACTCGTCTCGTTCTTAAAAGCCGTCCGAAGATTAAGCTGGTAGTTTTAATTTGCCACCATCATGTTCACATGTCAAGTAGAATTTATTCACAGGAACTAGATTACGGGAGCGGCCTGTCTGTTCTACACGGAGAACCTGGTAACGTGGCGAAATCGACATGGACCGACAGCTACTCATCTTGTGCGACAGACGTGAGACTGGATCTTCAAATTTAAAAAAAAAAGAAGTAATAATAAACTCTTCTTTTATATATATATATATATAAAGAGCGTTTTATTGATCATCTGGACGCCGCAAAACCATTCTGTTAGGACCGCACAACCAAACAGACTGTAAAATACACACGAGATGATATAGATGCACATTTAAATAGGCGTCTTTGATTGATTTAGACCGATCTGTTTGTGCTGCGATTTTAGAATTGTGAACGTTTTCCTGGTTGAAATCTTGGCATATAGAAAACGCGTTTTCATTGCTCTGAGCATTTATTTTAGAAATAATGTTAGATTATTACTGGATTGCCTCGCAATCAGCAGAGAATTTAAGCTTTCTGGTGTTTATTATCTCGCTTTCTCATGTCTTTGCCGAAGGAAACAAAAAAAGCCAAACATGTTTCACCATATCTCATCGGAATCTTATTTGTAAAAAAAGGCATTTCTATGAGGACATGGGTTTTAGTTGGCTACGAAAATCACTGATATCCTTATCTGTTTCTGTCTTAGAGAATATCAATAGAAAAGTGAGCTAACAGCGAAGATTACCAGTTGCAATGCAACTATCCTTGATAAATTCTCGCGAAGCTCTACTCCTGCTTCAGGAACACACACACACACACAAAATGCTTTTAGAATATTTAAGGCAAACATTTCACCGGTCGCCATACCGTCCATTAAGAAAGAAGAAAATCGTTTCTAAAACACGCACTTGCTCAGCGCCGAACGAGTTCGTTCATGCACAACTGGTGAGGTACCCGAGCTGATAAAACGTCTTAATTCTACGCCTGACGGCCTGTCTGTACCTGCCTTCACCCCGACCAGCTTCAAAAACCAAACAACTAATTTATATCGGTTTTATCCAAACAGAACGTCGACCCTTTTACTCGGCAGAATTTAGTAGAGAGAAGGAAAGCGAGGAGATTACTGCGAAACCCGACCACCTTATTGTTTCCGATCGAGACATTTCAGTCGAAGCCATTGCAAATTAACCAACGTAAGCAGTCCTCCCTCCCTCTTCCGAGATTGAACAAGTAAGCGGCTGGCAGATGGGCGATTGCTGGTTGTAGCTCTGCTAGTCACTTATTTATTTAAACAGCTGGTACAGCAAGGTTACCTAACACCGCGAATATCCGGGTTGGTATAGTAGTCGGTTATGGTTAGCGGTTTCCGTAACCGTTGCCAATAACCACCTTCCCTCCCCCCTCCACTGACCAGCGCCACTCCGAGCCAGCCGTTCTCGCTGTCTACGAACTCAGCCTTCCACTTTTACCTACGTCGACTAACCTTAGACCCTGTGTGAACAGCGCGCGACACCCACCATCTGCTTTAAGGGAGCGAGGACTGGAATACGTCGATCTTTCTCCTGACATCACGTGACGCTACTCGGAACAAAGCCAGCGGTGCCGAAGTCGTTTGAAGCAAACAGATTTACTATGGCAGACCTAACGTTACCGGAGGAGGGGGAAAGGCCGTGACCCGTCCTAGGGTACAGTAACGGAGTCTCACCGATGGCGCTACTCGCTAGTTACACTATCGTCGCCTACTCAGAAGGGGACGCGGGACTGGAGCCCAGTTTTGCGCAGCTATTCCAGCCTCACTCTCCGCGGTGTTGCGGCCATTTTTATTAGGGTTAAACAGAAACCTAACCTCTCCAAACGAAGCACTTTGTCCCCCCCCCAGACGATCCAAAAGACGGCCATGGAAAAAAAAAAGCTATCATTATGTTACGCTGGTAAAGAGCCCTAGATTTTGGATTTACGGAATGAAATTAATATCCTTTCATTGTCTTCTTAACTCTGCTGTTCTTCGTACGGCAGGTGTGAGCACTGTACACCTTCAAGATATCATGTAGATTCGGGCCATCAAATGGCGGATTAGAAAGGGGAAAAAAGGCAAAAAATAGTCAGTTTGAAAACAGAAAAAAAGAAATACAAAGTAAAACCTGAGTGAGATATTTAATATTTAAAAAGTAGGTTGCCGTCAATTATGGTCCGTTTTGAATAGTGTATGTAGATGATAACTTCACAATGAGAGAAAGGTATGTTATATATGTGGCTAACTAGAGAATATAGATTAATAAATATCGCGTACGGTTTTACATTTATAGCTGCCCATAAAATATAAGAAACTTATTTACAATTAAATTAGTCTTATCCTTTTATATGGTTTAAATGATTACCTTTTAAAAAAAAACTTACTTAGCTCAAAATAGTAAACTAAATTTTTTTTAAAAAAAAGGGGAGGTTATATTTATGGAGTTATTGCCCTTCAAGGGGGGAGAATCACGCAGAAAAAAAACTTGGTGTCGTTTCCTCTCGTGACTAGGAAAGGTTACCCAAATCGCCATTCCGCCATTTCATTAGGCATTCCTGTTGTGCGGGAAAGTAAAAAAAAAACAACAACAAACAAACACAGATCCTTTGATGTTTCCCCTCCGAATCTGATTATTCTCACGTTTCTTCGCCTGATGCACTTTGGTGAAGCTTCAAAGCCACGAACAAATAATTAGCCATTATACGGCCCCTAATCAGACGGACTGGCGGATCTTACAGAACTCTACTGCGTACATTTCCCCGGCATAATCTTATTAGTAAAGATCCAGCTTAGAAATTAAACGGACTCTTGGGTTTTTTTTGTTTTTTTTTTGTAAAAGCAAATATATGAAAGTTAAATGCATAATTAAATATACCGTTGTTTTGAATATACTCAAATATACGGACAAGTTTTGAAAGAATTCTTTGTTTATTCTTCTCGTATACTATTCTATTCTTGAATTCTACCAGGACATAAGAAAACATCGCGCATGCGTGATCATTTCCTGCAGTTATTAATCTTCCGATGATAACGGGATTTGAAATAATGCAATCTCAACTTTAAACCCGTAGAACATGAGAGATCCTTTTGAGGTGTTTTCTCCAGCCCTAATCGCCGACACTGCTCGAGCTCATTTTCATAATTGTAATTATTTATTTTCTTGCCATTATTTACACGATACGTAGCCTTTCAAGCGCTTACCGGGCGGTAAGATGGGGCGATTTCATCAAATTCCTACCTAGGGTGATGCAAAACTTTTGGCCGGCGCTGTAGTCAGTGATCGATTCTAATATATATATCATTGTAATAGATACGAAGCTCAGCGGCTGGATATTCGTCTTCCGGTTTAATGCGATGACGTAGATGTAAGGTGAATAATTAAATGAACAAATCTCACCGATGGGTGACCAGTACAGAGAAGACATAACATTGGGATAGATGCTCAGATTGGGGAAATAAGGTGTAACATTAAAATGAGTAACTATTCCTCTGGTGATCTGATGATGACCCTATTAGGATCCTACTTTAGATTGAAAATCTCGTGTTTGGATGTATGATTTTAGATGATGAATTGATAGTAATAAGAATTTAATTTTTATATGATTTGAAAAAAAATTATTTAAAAATATAAAGTTAGGCCGCCAACAGCCCTTGAAACAACAACTTACCGTCACTTAAGTTTTAAGACAGAAGACAGGTGCTTTTTGAAATTCGCTCTATGACACACACAAAAATCGTCCAGCGTAAAATCAGGTGTCTGCTACAGACGATTCGCTGCTGTAATCCTGACGTGATGGCGCGATTGATAAATTTACCAAAAACAAAGTTATGAGTGAGTTGCTAGGGTTCAGACCGAATGCGGTACCCTTTAAGAATTTGCAAATCATATTTTTCTGAAGACGCTATTAAGGACAACTGCAGAAAGTAAACTGAGGGTAAAGCAAGCACTAAGAGAGTCATGTACGCTAAGCTCCGTTATTGAAATGGCATCGATGATATTAAGAAATTTAATGAATGTTTAAAATAGAAAATCGAATCAGTGTTCATACTGATCGGCTTGAAGTTAAAAGACGTAAACTGAAGATGCCAAAGACGGTAAATGACGCGAGCGCAGATCTGCATAGAGGTATGGCCCCATGTAAATAAGACGAGTTTACACTTCCCTGGATGCAAATGGGGTATGTTCTTTAAAACAGGCTTGACATGAGTTAATTAAGCTACCAGCGCTGGAAAAAAGGAACCTCGCAGCCAAACGTCGATCAAAGGTACTCGCATCTACTTAATTGTAATTTTGTTTGGTGTTTTTTTTTTTTTCGCTATTTTGCGAGCCGAACTTTGCTTTAGATTACAGTTAGGAATTCTTCTAGTGTCGTACACACAGAATAGAAACAATTCCTGAGAAACTTGCGAACCGAAAGTTGTGTAGGCCTCGAGCAAACTTGGCATCTATTAGAATAGCGCCACTTTTTGCTTATTCTGGTCCCCTTTCTTCTCCAAAAAAATTTTCTTCTTCTTCTGGAGCAGAAAGGACAGAAGAATTTGATTTACATTGATGCTCGCTGGTCCATGGTTCCGTCACTAATTGATTACTCATGTATCTCTCAACACAATTTAAGAAGGACGAAGGAGGCAGACCTAAATCAGGGGTGAGCACAAACGTAGAAGAAAAGTAGAAAAGGGGAGAGGCATTTGTACAAGAGATGAGCGTGTAAAGCAAGCCGAGTGTTTATACAGCCACAGCGGTCTGTAAAATAACCCGACATTGTGCATCTCACGAAACCTCGAAAGTTCTTTCTCCAAACTGCACGCGCGTGGTCTTTTCTCTGGCTATACAAACTCCGCGAGAAGCCTCGAGACCGCATCTTGTTTCCGGTTAATTAAGAGAAAGCAAGAACACAAAACGACCAAAATGGCGAGCAGCTCATGCGCGAAATATACGCTTATATATATATATATAAAAAAAACTTTGTTGGTAGAAAGATCCGATTCGGATGCTTTGTCACGACAGGAGATATTGTCAGATGCGATTAAAAGGACAAAAAATAATTCGGAATCACTTTTTTTGGGGGGAGGGCAGAGCATCTTTAACTATAAAAGGCTGCAAATGTGAAAAAAAGGGGGGACATCTAGCGGGTGTTTTTAGAATTATAAAAAGTAAAAGAACCGGCGGACATCTTTAATGGCTGACCTGAAAGGCGAACGATCGTGTTTACACGGAATTTATTGTGGAATTAAATACAGAAGCAAATATCGTGTAATCGCCCATATAAAGATGGCGTCGTCTCTCCATTATTCGCCTAGAGGGAGCCAGGTGCGAAATCACCGCTGCAAAGTCATGCGCACCAGAAAAAAAAAAAAAAAACATAATTCTAAAAAGGAAAAGTTCATCAACAGCCAGGTATTTGTAATTCGGTTCCATAACAAGATTAACGAACTTTTAACACCGGACGAGTAGAAGATCAGAATTTTTAAGATTTCTGATTATAAAATTGCTCAAATTGTCCGCGAATGCATCATTTGAATAAGTTTTCCTGACGCGTAGGGCTATCTAAAGTTGAAAAGAATTTCTATTCCTCTTTAAAATGGCTTTTTCCTTAAAGGAAAGAAAAATTAGCCCCTATTAACCGCTTGTCGACTTATCTTGACCACGCTCAGTTCACATGAACGTTTTTCTGTTTTAGCTCAAAAAGGCTCGTTCCCAGTAAAATGCTAAGTTATGAAGGAAAGAAGAAATAGAGCTCCTGTAAGGAGATATTTAGTTATTTATATAGTTTTTCTTTGATTACTTTTGCTTCCTGTATAACAAACGTTTTAGATGAAGTGCTGTTAATGTCACCTTTGGACTGGTGTTCCTCTTTCCTGCTAGCAACTAAAAGCAGAAACTACTAAGAAGTAAATAAGTACACAGGTAAACTGAGACAATTATGAATTTCATGAAATGAGCAATTAAACAATTATTACCTTTCTCTATTCACATATAGCGCGCATAATTTTAATTCCAGATTCGATCTGTCAGAGCTCCTTTGCTACTTACGTTACCTGCACGCCGATAAATATGCTATTTCTTCTAAAAATTATTATTATTATTATTATTATTATTATTATTATATTATTATTATTATTATTATTATTATTATTATTATTATTATTATTATTATATGCCGATATAATAGAAATTTTATAGCCAAAAAGAAAGGCCACATTATTAAGCAGGCACTATATTCCAAAACTAAGTTTCCTTTTTTCAGTTATATTATTTTAATATTTAGATCTGCTCTTTATTATTAATATTCAATTCAGATATTTAATATAATTATATTTTCATCGGTTTTCATCCTCACTACAAAATAATTTATAAAATTTATCTCAGCTTATGTTATTTTTTTCAAATTTTACTTAATAAATCTAACGCCAACTGACCAGAACCGAGGTGGGAGGTGGGGGCTGAGTGGGAACTGGGTCTGGTTAAACCATCACTACCAAACAGTTACCGAGCCAATATTCAATCTGACCACTTTGGCAGTACAGCAGACACCCGTTTTGAAAAGCATAATAATACAGTTTTTAAAAGGGACGAAAGAGAAATCACGTAATACTGCGTGGAGGAAAAACTGAAATTTTACACCCAGTCTAGAATTTTTTCCTTTATGTTAACAGATTTAGTTTTAAAGCTGGAACAACTTTAAATGGTATTTTTACGACAGTCTTTGACATCAAAGCAACGAAGAAGGCTTTCCACTACCCCCAATATTCTCTGCCTTTTTTATAGTTATTTAAAGGTCTGACGAAAACGCAAGGATCACCTTATTTTGTTTTAGTTTAAAAGCCAGGAGCCACTTAAAACTTTACAAATTTCTCACTGATCCAGGCCGCTTACATGTATCTCTGAATTAACAATACACTTCTCCCCACAAACTGTTGAACGCCTCTAATATAAGATGGGAAAATAAATACCCACTTAGAGAGGTTTCTTCGACAAATAGTTTCGCGTTCGTAAAATTAATTAACCCATCTAAGACCGTGTGGCATCCCTCTTTTTTTAAAATCCCTATCGTTTTACGAAATAAGGAACCCCCCCATAAAAAAATAAAGCGACAAGTAAAACTAATAGGAAAATACAAATCTGAATAACGTAAAATAATCCAAAATATTTAAATTCACTCCCATTATTATTTAGAAGAAAAAAGGGATTCGGTTTTGTTGTACTGTAGGTTCTACCAGAGTGAAGAGAAATCCATGCAAACTTCGTCGTTAATTAGATGGCCAAAAACATAAAAAAGCAAAAAAAAAAAAAAAAAAAGAAAAAAAAGGCCAGGCTGTTATTAGCAGATCATCAACGGTCCAGTGGGCAGCGCTCTCCATCACAGATCGTGAGCAGCGCGACCGTAAGAAAAGTGAAAAGGACATCCACTGGCTCTGCAACCCAGCGCACTAAATACAGCACTCAGTATTGAGGCCAGGAAGATCTGAGCACCCCCCTGTTAACAGATAAGAAGCTTTAAATATCGCCAAGAGTTATGTATAATTGACTAGATATGTCGGGAGCTTAGTCAAAAAGTCAGCAAGGCAACTTAGCAAACGGCAGCTTCCGGGTTCCAGTCTGTTAAAAAATATCGGCTGCGAATAGAATTAGGGTTAACCTCCGCACTGTAAGACTATGTCTGATGCTGGTAAGAAACTATCGCCTCCGAAAAGTATCGCCAGCATTAAGACAGTGAGGAAAGTCCGGAATAATTCTCTATTATTGAGAAGTATTGTCAGTTTGCATTACACGTTAGTAAATTTTCCATAATAAAGTCTTCCGCAAAACGTCTGGAAAGATTAAGATTTCTTCTGAATTTAAGAACACATTCATAATTGTTCGTATTTAAAGATTCACCTATAATTAACTCTAGTGTTACTTTGCAGATAGGAGTTCAGCAATCTGATGGAAAATTTTAGCGTAATACTCCGAAACCTACGTTCGACTCGTTTCGCGCAATTCATTACTTCTATTCTGTGGTTCCCTAATACAGGTGCGTGTTGTATGAAGACCTTTGTGTCTCGGAGTTATTCTCCCATTTCGAGAAATCATTACGTCCGTAACAAACAAAACATGGCGTTGTTGTCTATGAGGGAACAGCATTTTCTTCCGCTGGTAAGGCTGCGAGGCAGTCTTCTGAAATTCTCGTTAGCCATTTACACCTTGTAAAAAAATCCAGATAGTGTGAAATGTGAGTATGAGAAAGAATTCCTCGACTCTTTATGGACGGACTGCGGCAAAGGGATTTAATGATGTGAACCGATTTATTTTCTCTTGTGTTGGGGGAAAAAAAGAGAAGAAAGAGATCTTCACGACATATTTGTCTTTTTTTTGTTTTTTGTGTTCTTTTTTAACTTAAGAAGTTTTTTTTAGATTAACTTAACGATAGGTCGTTACATGGCTGAAGTTTTGTTTGTTTCCCCCCCCCCAACCTAACACTTTCTCCCTCATTACTTTCATTAGGCTGTTTGACATTATTTATGGCTTGTATTTTAAATACCTTTTCCATGTTTTTTTTTTTTTTTAAATTGCGCGAGAAATGTTACCTTATATCGCTATTTGACGAAAAACGAATAGTTTTGACTTCCTTATCTTTAAAAAGAAAATCTAGAAAGTTTCCAATAAGAAACATATCCTTCTAAGAGTCTGTTTGAATCTTGTGAGGAAGAATCTTGGAAAAACCAGGCAGCTTACGTGGATAGGCAGCGAGAACAAATGGTAACAATTTTTAATGCTTTGTAACCGACTTGTGACCTTGGTAACGCAACACGCGCGCAACAACAGCTACCATTTAACTAAGGTTACATCCAAATAAAGGCGAAGACTGTCCTTTTGATGAGCTAGAACATTGACCAGAAACACCGATCGTCGATCTGATTATGTTTTCCGTCAACCCACAGGGCCAAACGTTTAGTAACACCCTAGAATTGTCTAATTTCTTTCTATAAAAGTCGGGCTATACCCGCCTAATTTGCATAATGACGTCACGCTAAACGACGCACTGCTCTCTGTAGTTTACCACGAGCTTAACGGGAAATGACCGAAACTGTGACCGTCTGAAATCTACCAGGTAAACACGTGATTTCCGGAAAGACCCTTACGAGTCGTGACGTCAAGAGTAACTGGACAGGTAGTAGAAGAAGTGGTCGTGGGTACAGCGTCGGGCTGTATGAGTGGATAGGATTTTGAAGACAGATCTTGCTATTGTTATTTCTAGAAAGATGCACAACTTTTGGCCACGGCTGTATTTTACATCTTTTGGTCTTCTTTCGTTAGTTCTCATCGTTTAAATGTCGAATTTCGCTGATAACACACCGTAAGGAAACGGACAACATGTATAATTAATTTTTTCTTCTTCTTCTGTTCAATAGGAACTTGATAAGTATTCGTTTTAGTAGATAATTCAACAATTAGTTCCAGCACAAACACAATCTTCAAAACTTATTTTACCTTATTTCGTTTTGTTTGCCCGTTGGTTGCTGTAGACTTTTACTTTCATTTCTCGTTACTCTGTAAACTGAAGCTTGCGGTAAAGGAACTATGAATGGACGAAGCACGAAGACACCCAAGTAAATTTTTAGCACTAAGATTCACGGCGTAGAAAATACGTACACTTTACTTTCTATATTTAATTTTCTCATGGAACATTCAAATAAATGAAAACGATACATTTATATTTCTTTTGTGACAAATCGAAGAACATTTAGAGAAGAAGAAAAGACAGATGCTTCGTATCTCGATGTGTTACTTCTGGTAGGATAAACTGTTAGATAAAGGGCAATTTTACAACTGGTTATTAACTGCGCTCGTTTCTTTAAAAACCTCAAGATTTCTTTTATCTGCATAACTGAATTAATCCAATTCCTTTTGAAAGTAAACTGCCCATCGGCTAGCAGAAAAAAAGTAAAAAAAAAAATAATAATACAAAATCTATCATAAAGTGCATGCAGAAAAATTATTAATTGTAAATTGGTTTTATTAGCAGTAAGATAAGGGGAAGTTTCCACACATAACCGAATTAGCTGTTCTATGACTAACAATCATATTCGGGTAGGTAGAGAATCATTGCATTCTACAGAATTTGAAGGAAAAAAAACCGATTTTGTTTCAGCACCAGTATAATTAATAAAAATCAGAATTACCTAATCAAGTTTTAATTAGCTTTTTTTAGTAAACTGTCCAAAATTTTCTAGCGATTATGGTTGGGTATCCGTAAAATGGTATTCATTATTAAAGTAATTTCGACCGTATTAGGAATGAAGATAATCCGATGAATAAGTTTCACTAGTTGTAAATGCAGTAACAGTCGGTTTGAAAAGAAACAAAAACAAAATGTTGATTTGAAACAAAAGTAAGTTCGAGATACTTTTACACAATCGCCAACCGACAGTTTCCTAATTATCGACCATACACACCTGTGATCTTTATCAGGTGTAAAGTTTTCTAAATATCTTCAATGAAGAATTTCGGGCTCGGATAAATCTATTCAAAGCCATTCTTCGGCACTACGCTACGAGAAGGAAATGTTAAAACGTTTGATTTATTCTAAAACAAAATAAAATAAATGTATATTGATAGCGTAAAGTTGTACATATTTCAGCAATGTTATGT
This sequence comes from Nautilus pompilius, assembly GCA_018389105.1. Taxonomy (NCBI): domain Eukaryota; kingdom Metazoa; phylum Mollusca; class Cephalopoda; order Nautilida; family Nautilidae; genus Nautilus; species Nautilus pompilius. The sequence continues at coordinate 36,074 of JACATO010001754.1, read as the reverse complement.
TGTTAAAGCTCAACAAAGACAGACCATCAAAACAGCGGGAGAGCCGTTAATCTCAAAAAAAAGAAGAAGAAATATTTCGAACAATAACTTGATTCATCTTCAACTAAATAGAACCTAACTGAGGCACAAAAAAGACAAACAGGTTTTTAAATAAAAAAAAGAAACAACCACAAAGAACCCTACAGAGAAAAGGTAGAATTTTTTCTTCACTTCTTTTATAGCTAAACGTTCTTCGGTTTGAAGTTTGAAATCTGAATAAGACGTGGTCGGTATTTTAACAGAATCCAAAACAAATTCACAATTTTATTTTAGCTTTAATCACGAATTAACAACAACAATTTCCCTCCAGACCAAACATCAAATAGTAATTTTATCGCTAATAAGCTTTTTCGTCGTTCAGTAATAAAACCATTCTATTGATAAGTGGATTGATTCATCAATACCTCTTGACGAATGTATATTAATCAAACTGACCACATTAAAGTAAGAACGATTTTCCTCACCATTTTTCTTTTTAGATGTAAGTCCACTATGCATTAAGTTTTGTTGCTTTTTTGAATGAGTTTGTGTTATTAATACTCCGATAAAACCCTGCCTGAGTTTCTTCCCTCAAACGGTGTTAACAATAACAGAGTTATATGGTTTTTCGGGGCGTGTTATCTATAAACGTTAGGAAAATTATATGAGTATAAGTGAAATAACCCAAGAGATAACAAGAAAACAATGACAATTATTTAAATTTAGAAAAAGAGAACTGCAATATGCCGGTTCTTTTCTCTTGACTTTGGAAAAACATTTAAAATGGATTCTAAAATTGTCCATAGATATCAGCCGGTCATTAAATAGTATGGTAAAAATAATTAATAAAACTCTGATATAAATGTTATGTACAGATTGTTTTTTATTATTAAACTGATTTGAGTCAGTCTCGAGGCAATGTTACGACAGCGCCGCCATTTTCGTCTAGGTTATCAGAAGCTATCTTCAGCGTAATTTCAATTCCTTTAAGTCGATTTCTATAGTTAAGTCAATTTAATAATGCTGATTGTTTGTTTTTCCTATTTCTCTAATCTTGTGTTGTTGCCGTTTTGTCATTTGTATTTAATATTACTCCTTTTTTAGATATAAATTTGCCCAGAGAAATTTCGGAAAAAAAAGCAAACACAAGTTTTCTTGGTTTTGCTTTAAGAGATCTCAGAACTTTCTTTCATATACTAAAAGAATTCTCTGGAATTTAATTTTCGCTTCTTAATATTTCGCAATTCTAAAATTCTACTTAATTTCTTTCCTTCTTTCTTCTTCCTTTTCCTTATTCCCCCTCAAGTTATATTATTGATTTAATAACAAAATCTTTGTTTGGAATTGTATAGAAGAACTTCGATTTCTAGCTGAATGCGATCTCACTGATCGGATTAAAGTTTTCCCTTTTAAATAAATTTCTAAGTTTATTCACCCGTTTTCTGTATTTTCATCTCGAAATTATTTTTTTTTAACACATCGTTGAAGATGGATCAGGAGTTTTTGTTGTTATCCTTCTTATCGACAAGCGTTTGACATTTGATTCTCTCTCTCTCTCTCTCTCTCTCTCTCTCTCTCTCTCCTCTCTCTCTCTCTCTCTCTCTCCCTCCCTCCTAGTTGAGCATCCAGGACGGTCCGACAACGATTGACCCCTGTCTCAGTCAGAACCGCGCAATCAGAGAGTATAATAAAGTTTGTGTCTGCCGCGGTTAATAAATCAAAGACTCTAATAAGCTGTTTTTTTTTTACCTGTATCCTCGGGTGGCATTTGTATCTGTAATTATCCACAGCGGTGGCTGAATTCCCTTCCTAACCGCCTCCAAGACACAATCTCTGTTTCCTCCTATTCAGGCATCGACCAGGAAAAATGGTTGCAATTAAAATGTAAATTTGATTGCGGAACGAAACGTTATCGGTTGCACGCACCTGCTGGTTTCACCCCCGGTGATATCTGATGAATCTGAAACTTTCTCTTTCTTTTTTTCTCTTTTTAATCTTTGATCGCACTCCTGGTTTACAGAGAGTAAATTTCCTATTTAACGTGGAACAGGAAACTTTATAGAAGCTTCAGGACTCACATACGATATCGCGTCTCTTTGTACCATTAAATCCACATAGCTTGATTCTGTTAATACTGACGAAAATCAATATTAAACGCCTCTCTAAAGCCGTGAAAATGAAAAAGTAGCAAAGAAAATAAATTAATACTCGATTATTTTTTTTTTTTTTTTGCATTTTAGGTTTCTTTACTCCTTTATTTAGATTTTTTAGCCATCCAAAACCACCCCTTGTTTTCACTCAAAGATACGTTTAGCATATTTTTATTATTATTATTATTACTTCAAGCTCTGCATTTAATTTTATTATGAGTCATATAAATAAAAAAAAAAACATTTCCTATCTTTATAATGTGAAGTTTCAATTATTTTAATTTTATTGATCGCTTTATGTTCAATAAGTTGAAGTCAGCTGATCACCCATTTTAAACTTTTAAACTCTTTACGTATAAACTCTGCGGATTTCCCCTTAAAATCCTACCCAATCTTTCACTTGTTTTTCTAAGCGGGTTTTACTCATGAAGCAGCCCTGACACAGACCTGGAGTAAGTGCCCCACCCCCTGTTTGCGAGCAATTCGTTAACTCTTTCCCTCTCTGACGCAGTCTCACATAGCGTGTTGTTGTTTTGTTGCTACGCAAGAATTCTCCTCTAGTTTAGCTTGGTTTCGTCCTTTTGTTGCAAGAAAGTGAACAATAAGCAAACAGAAAGCCTTTATGGCTAATACAGCACCCACACGTGAAGAAGGAAACTTTAAATGAGATTTTAGAATTGATCCTACTGTTTACTCACAAGAGTGACTGAAAAAGTCTGCAGTGAGGAAACAAGAACTAATTTATAATAATGAATAATTATGGTAGCTATAGATTCCGAAAGAAATTCAAACGCCGAAAACCCTTAATTATTTCTTAAATGTCTTCTAGATATTTTCTTATCTAAACTGGTCAGATGTACGTGAAACCTAGAGACAGAAATTTTAGTTAATTTGCTGAAATTCTCTCAAACTACACAATATCTAACCGAAGAACTAAAACAAAAGGGAATTCTACTTTCGTTATATTAGTCGGGTTCATCTGCATCTTGAAGTTGCTGGAAAGAGACACAAAATTCTTACATTTTTTTTCTTTAAAAAAATAAAACTTATTTGAATCTATTAATTCATTTTACACTTTAAGAATTTTTTGTTGCATTTAAATCAGTTTATTATTTTTTTTCAGCTTATATTATATAAAATTCAGCGATAAAAAGTTAGAAGTTTATGCTTTATTGCTGCGATACGAAACATATTTGTAAAAAAAAATATAACGTGAAATATCGCTTGTGCCAACGACAGCTCGTGAAACAGCAGATTCAGTATCCAAGGCCAGTTTTTAACGTTTTACAAAATAATAAGACCTGGTCCAAAAAGTGGAGTACCAGAATCGTTTGTTGTTGTTTTTGTTTTGAGGAATTGTTAGCGCCCTGAATGGTGTGTAGTTATCATTGCTGCAAGGGACACACACACACACACACACGATCAAGGAAGTGGTGTGACTGGTGTACACAGCTATCAGGTCCAATGGTGTCCAGCGACTTTCGTCTTGCAACGAAGATAAACTCTTGCCTGACAAGTTAACCTTGTACACAGACATGGAGCTTATTGTATTCGAAAGTAAAAACAAAACTTTTAAAAGAAATCTTTTTGCCTAAAGATTCCTTGGAACATCAACAACAACAACAATGCACACACTCACACACACACCCACACAGCTGTTTGCCAAGTTTGATGCCCAAAGATTTGAGAACAGCGCCAGTAAGTAGCCAATACAGACAAATGATATTCGTTGGACGACTGATGCATTATTTCCTCCTGTCCAGGGGAATTGCAGACAGTCACGCCTGACTGCACCACCGGCTCTACTTCCATCAATCACAATCCTGTGGGGTTTTTTTTCTTCTTAATGTTTTGTTGTTATTGTTGTTGTTTTACAAACCATTTTATCCAGATCTCGCCGATTCTCGGTCGCGCAGCTAGGGCGGTTCTTTGGACCGTAGAAACCAAGATAAATATTGCCAGTCGGTCCAGTCATTCAAAGGGGTCTCGCCAAATTATTTGTTCTGTTGCTTTTACTTTAAACGGCGAATAAGTAACACACACACACACAATTTTGGTTCTGCGCGGAAGTTTTTACAATAATAAAGAGAAAAACTCCTTTTTTTTTGGTGTATTGAACATCTGAACTAGAGAAATACTCTAATCATTGGCGTCTTCAAAGCAGTCGCTTGGGGAAATTAAATAGGCTCAAACCATTATAGATTTCTACTTTTTTACTCCATAGCTGGCATGAAATGTTACAAAGGTCGGACGTGGCGTCTAGGCCCCTTTTTGTTGAAGTAGGGAAAAGATAATTTGGACTGTTCACTACTTTGAGATTTGTATTTTTTCCCCCCAATAAAACGCAATTTTCCATAAGTTTATTTGTTTACCAATCGGCTTCTTTGTCGTAGCGTTAGACACGCGCTGCTATGGTCGAGGACCTCAGTTCGACTCCCGGTTGAGGTTGGCTCGGTCTGATGTTACTCCCTGGCATAATTTCTTCCGGGCCCCCTTTCCACCGACCAGTTACGTGAGTATCTTTCGGAGTCGCCGCCTTCCTTCCACATCTAAACTTAAAGAGCTCTACTAGGTGTTTCGTCGCACAGTAGCATCCGTTTAGGCAAGAGAAGCCAGAGGCCGCGTCAGCAGTCCAGCTCTCTTGTGGCTCTGGGCAGACCAGTGATGGCGCAGGTCAAACAGCAGAAACGGTGCTTCTATCGTGCATGATAAGTTTTAAAAGTATACTTTCTTTAATTGCGCTGGGAAAAGTACGGATTATTGGGCGTCAATCTCGGGAAGTACCTTTTGGAGGTAAAACAAATTGTATTAAAGAGCGCAAGCATAGATGTAGGAATAATTTGCTTTAACATCTATTATTATTATTATTATATTATTATTATTATTATTTTATTATTATTATTATTATTATTATTATTATTATTATTATTATTATTATTATTATATTATTATATTATTATTATTATACACCAAAAAACAGCTTAGATATCTTTTGTAGCTGCTGCAGTAACTTCGCGGATTAATATTTCGTTTCTACCTATTTTATTCCAATCAATCATTCATTCGCCGTTGCGGAATTCAGTGATTGGGAAAATTATTCAGCCATTTAGAGCAGCGCCCCCCTTTGCCGTCCTTCCAGTCGGTAACTACAGGATATTGTCTCTGCTACAATGATGTCGCCAGCAGATCGCTTGGTTTTGCCTTTTCTAACATAAAAAAAAATAAAGCTAATTCGCACCGCGCTCGAGATATTGTACGCGAAACTCCCGGGTCCCCGTGGATTTTATTTTGTTTTGTGTCTCCTGAAAGACGCCCAATGTTAGATGACTCCGCGTCTAATACGTCGTGAAAAGAGACCGTGGTTTTAAAGTGGACAGTGTCCGGTCAACCGAGCTGTATTTCGAGTCCGCTCCGGTTCAACCGGGGGCAGTGCGGGTGCCAAAGTTCAAAGAACTCGTCCTCCAAAACGTCCCGGCGAACCACCGTCTGGCCCGACAGTTAAGCTTATTTGCGATCTGGACGGACATTTTCTGCCCGACTGCTGCTGCCCGTCGCGGTCATCGGGTATGTCGCCTCGATCGAGTCAGTTCGCTCCCCCCCCCATTTTTCGAGGTCGGTGTCGCTCTTTCGCTGACGAAAAGCTGCGTTTAGTGTCAAACAGAATGTTGCGACATGCGACAGAATAAAGGATCGCATGCAACCAGAACGCATCGCGGCGGTTCTGCACCAGCTTCTGGTTGTCCGTTGCCGGCCGAAGGAAAACTGCAGTCGCTTCATCAACGTTTCGAGCATGTCGTTGTCAGGACAGCTCTTTTAATCGCGTTCGGTTATCCTGATTAATATCGCAGAAACTACACTCCATATATGATATCAAATAAATTATATGCAGGAATTTATTCATTTATCCTTCTTCTTCTTCTTCTTGCAACTCCCCAAGAAGTGTATGTCTGCCGCAAGAAGTCGGACAGTGACAGGACTCTTGCAGCATGACGCCGTGTCGCCGAGAGTAAAGACGGTTCCTTCAAGAAGGAAACTTCACTCTGGTCTCCGAGTTCTCTGGCTTTACGACCCACGACGGCCAGTTCCGAAGCCGTGGTCAATTAGTCTGCGCCGCACAGCAAACAAACAAAAAGGCCGTTTCTGAGTAACTCAGCAAAACCAGTGGAGCTTAGCGTAGCGTGCTCGCTCGTTATGGTGGAAGCCAGCTGCGTTTGGCGTCCAGCTACTGGTGCGTGTGCTTACTTTTGCTTTCTGTACCGGCCTCCGCGCCCCGCCCCCCTCCAAGTAAGTTTTCTCTGGGTCTCGAGTTTCCGCTAAAAAGATTTCTAATAGGTTCTTTTCTCTCGCGTTAAAGTTGGGGCATCGTCACCGATTTAGACTTCTTCGTTTATCAGCGTCTACGACCGTAGGCTTACCTGAAGAAGTTGCGCAATGAGACGTTTCTACCCAAGACGCGATGCTGGTGGGCACTGTCACTTCCGTCCTCATCAGTAGAAGGGAATTAACTCCCACTAAGCCTCCTCTCTTCATCCGTGGAAGGAAACCCAACCCCACGGACTGGAAGCAAAGAGTGGGGATAGTTCGCACCACTCGGGTGGAGAGTGCCAAATCGGCTCTCGGAAGCGGGCCGATCGCCATCCACATCTCACTGACACCCGTCTCTATTGTGTTGTTTTCATTCTTATGCTCCGCGTCTTTAAGTACTTTTTTTATATTGTGTAATGCGCTTTTCTAACCGGTCACCTGACGGCGGTAAGGTTTGCTTTTCTTCCAAACAGGTAAATAAGCAATTACCTACAAAACATATGGAGTTATTTGGAACTCCCCTCTCAGTTTATTAGCAATGACTGCACTAACTAGTAAAGCTACGTTTCAGAAATCTTTCACTGTCGTCATCACCAAGGATTACAAGGGCTCCTTCGCCGTGCGTTTTGTTTGTCTGCACAATTCGGTTATTTACTAACCCTTTTTAGCCCGCCCACCCCCGGTCATCTGAGAGAAGGAAAGAAGTGAAAGATCCTACTCAGGGTCACATCTCGGTGATGGTGGCAGCACATGGGATGTTCACTTCTATAGAGCGATGGGCAGTGCCCGACTCCCCCGCGGACTACGCCTCGTCAACTGTCGACGGTCGGAGTGACCGCACGATCCGTCTGTTTCAATAAACATCGCCACAGTTTAGGAATTTGAAAAAAAAAACAACAACAACAGCAGCAGCATTCGGTGCTCCGTCCATCTAACCCCGACACTGCTGGGTAATGTCACCACGTCGAGTTACACTTACGCAGTGACACGTAACATTGGCTAGGAAGGTCGCACGTGGCGTATGTCTAACTGGCAAACATTCCGACCCCCCCCAACTGACGGTTTAAAAGAAAGCGAAATTAAATGAACCCGAACTTGGAAAATTATCAAACCTCAGCATCACCACGTAAAACGAGAAAGGTGCGTGCAAAAAGAGGATAAAAGAAGAAGAAGAGCCGCAGTAAAGTGTATTACACGCTCGGCGAGGCTCCCCTTCTGCCTCCTACCACTCACGTAGTTCTTCACGATTGTATATATCATTCCTTTAGTCATCTGTTCAAAAACCCCTAACTGGTTAATTAATCGATTTCCCCCCCCCCACCCACGCGTCGTCTATCAGCCAGCAACCAAGTGTATTCCCTGTCCACAACTTATTTGTTTCCAAGCGCGTAATCAAAATCCGGTTCCGCTTTGATCCGACACCTAGCGGCGATTCCTTTATAAAGTGGCGGGGGTTGTTCCCTCCCCTTCCCCGTCCCACCACCGCCGATCACGTTACGATATTACGGAGATAGCGGTCGTCTCATGTAAAAGCATCGAAGCCAAAACAAAAAAAAAAAAACGAGAGAGAGAGAGAGGAGAGATGATACTTACAAAGGGGACAAACGTGCGAAAACAAACTACCGGGAAAGAGAGCCGTCTCTGTAGGACGGCGCCGAAAAATCGTGTAATTTATGTTATAAATACATGTCCGTACCTGAGGAAATTTTGTTCGTATGTAGCCTTGGTACCCACGGCCACCACTCGCTCTGCCAATTCAACCGACCAACTCTACTCCTTGGTTCTTTTCACCGCTGAAGAAAAAAGACCGATCGTTTATTTAGTGCGGCTCTAATGATAGTCCACACGGAAAACAGTTCAGCTATGCACAAAGAGAACTAGGGGGACGGTTTGGAAATGTTATCTAAAATCTAGAAAAGGTGAAACTCTGGAGAGATGTTTATCAGTTGTAGTAACTAATAACGACATCAGACAACAGAAATTGCAGTCTAAAATCAAGGATCCTAAATATAAAGCGATATATATTGTTTGTTGTAAAAGGATAATCATTTAATAAAGGCCTTTGTGACGTTCATTATATTGGTCTTGGTTTCCTGTTTTATTTGTTCCTAAAAAAAGTATGTTTTCACATTTAAAATTTGGGCTTTCTGCAACTTTAGAGCTTTGTGAGTTGGAAGGGGGGAGACAAAACTACCGTATTGGCCAGCAACACGCGAGACCAGTTTCTAGACTCGCAGCTGTAAAGACGAGGGTGGGATACCAGACGGTGCTTTTTAAAGTGTCGCCGTACTGTCCGAACGACTGCTGTCGTACCTCAGAACGGATTGTGGGATGTATGTCCGCTTCCGCTATGCTAATCGGACTATCGCCTACGACCCCGACGCCTGACGACGTTGCGCAGCGCCACGCTACCATTAGCAAACGTTGTCGTGCCCGCATCTCGTGGGCCCTGGCATTCCAGCTTTTTCCAGGCTGGAAACGGCTCCTCGTTTCGCGGAAGGAAGAGGCCCATGTGTTCGGAGAAAAGCCAGGCCGACAGAATGGTACAGAAAGGCGAGAGGTTCGACAAAATAAGTCGGTCTCCAGATCCTAGTGATTTGTTAATACCAAAGCCACAAATGAACTATTCTTGTCAACCATAGCTCATTTCATGGATGGAATCCGTTTCTTGTTATTTGTTTGCCTGGAGACGTGGAATCGTGCTGTCTTCACTAGACACGGACGGACCAAAATACAAGAACACAGGAACTAGCAGAACGCCCACTACATGGAACTCTTGTTTTATTTTTTCATAAAAATACAAAATTATCACACACAGGGCTGCCGCCGCCACCGCCCCCCCAAAAACAACAAGTATTTCTATTTATAGTTCTGAGAGGGCAGTTGCCAGGTGCGTGACGCGAAACATTTTGACGTAAATCGTGAGTAATGACCGGTACCATCTTTTCAAAAATTCCGAATGTGTATCTCGCGCTTATTGGAACTCTCTCCAATTAGCGTCACCTGTGTCAAATCAAGGAGCCCGTTTGTAACCGGGCTCACCTATTAGTGTCACTGATCTAGCCAGACGTGGCGCATGCGGTAGGGCAGAACGAAAGGAGATATAAGGGGAGATGTTTAATGAAACACGAACGGAAAATAGTTATACATTCGTTGTGTTTTTCCCAATCGGTTTTCTTTCGATGTCGTTAGCGAGAATATAGCGAAGCCGGGAATGGTCGACTTTTAAAAAAAAATGAAAAATAAAAACAGATCAGGGTCTCCATCTACGGTGCATCGAAGGGATTCTGAACGGGAGACAATTTTAGATCCGCTGGATTCTAGTTAATTCATGAAAGCATAATTGCTTATCGGTCCTCATTGCGTGTGTACAGAGTAAATATGAAATTTGCATTTCGGGGTTTGCTGCCATCGGAACTTTTACGGGGAGCATCTCGAGTTCTTGTAAATCTCTTAATCGATCTATCCCTATGATCGATTAAGTTTTTTATTTGAATTCTATTCATTTGTCGCTAATGTTTTCTAAAACATTTCAAAAGTTAAGTTGTACCATTCTTCTCCAAGAAGGTCTACCTTGGATACTTTTTCGCTGTGAGACTCGTGATTTTGAAAGAGGGTGTCCCTGACTTTCCCTTTTAATGTGTTTGCGAAGAAGTATTGAAAGAAGAAAAAAAAAACAACAACAGCCGTCTTTAGGGCCGACAGATTATCGTTAATCTTTGAAGACATGCAGCAACGTTCTTGAAGATAAACAGCGTGATTTCCCAGAGAAAGATGCTACCCTAGCACACTATTTAAGAAAAAAAAGACACGAACTGGGCAGCTCATTCTTTGGGCGCGTTAAAAAAGTTCCATTTTTCTTTTTTAATAAATCGATCTGATATCTCTGTTTTACTCTGGAATGGTGGCATAAACCTGTTTCGGTAAAAGCAGCCCGTGGCTTCACAAGAGAATATGTAAAAAGAAGCTTTTCTATGGTTTTATGACCGCTGCGTATCCAAAGAATATCGTGAGTGATACAGTAAAGATGCCGTGGAGGCTGATGTAACGTCTCAGTTAACACAGTTAGCTTTTTGATCAGATATCACTTTTTATGTTTCGGTTTTAATGCTAAAAATTCCTAATATAAGAATTGTCAATAATGCATATAAAACTAATTCATTAAATATCTTCGTATCGATATTTCGATCAACTTCGGCTTATACGGACTTTTGAAGTGAGAGCATCAAAAGGACTGGAAGGGGTGTTCGCCGTGATTCATGCAGAATCGCACAGCACCAACAGCTTCCACAAGTCTGAGGCCCAACCAAGCAGCGTTTGCAGAATCATTTTAGCACAACCGTGACGCACGACATACGCCATGCACCGTCACCACACCCACGCGCGCGCGCGCACACACACACACACACACACACATGCACACACACACAGCGACACACACACAGACACACACACACAGAGACGCACACACACAGAGAGACACACACACAGACACGCGCACACACACACACAACAGACGCACTCACACACACGCACGCACACACACAGAGACACACAAACACAGACACACACACACAGACGCACTCACACACACACACACAGAGACACACACGCACACACACACAGACACACACACACACAGAGACACACACGCACACACACACACACACAGACACACAAACACAGACACACACACACACAGAGACACACACACACACGCACACACACACACAGAGACACACACGCACACACACAGACACACACACAGAGACACACACCACACACGCGCACACACACACACCACACAGAGACACACACGCACACACACGCACACAGAGACGCACATACGCGCACACACACACACACACACACACGCACACACACACACAACACACACACACACACACAACACACACACACACACATGGCTTTCTATCAGAAAAGCTCTGCCGTCGGCTGGACGTTTTATTAAGCACCGAGGCGCTCACATTCGCCTGAATTCTCTTGAAATAAATAATCTGGATAAGTTACTACAAAGAAAAGAAAGAAAAAAAAATGGTCTTAGATACGGATTAACTATATTTTCTTTCTACTAACAAGCTTCGGTTTTTCTTTGTCATTAGTTCCGAATACTAAATGCAGCTAGTTTCTTAGCTGCCGGCCAGATTCGTGATGAGAATGAAGTTGTTACAAACGGTTCCGACCCGTTAACTTTAATATAATCTATGTCAGAAACTCGTAAAGCCACCGCCGTCTTTTAAAAGTCTCTCGAAGTATCAAAGAAAGAAGCGAAACTGCCAGTGCGGTTCAGGACAATTTGTACTGATATTATTTAAAACATTTAAACTTTATAATGATAGTAATAATAATAAATAGTTTATTATTCTGTTTTTCACCATTTAGTATTTTTAATAAGAAAGGAAAGTTTGGAAACAGACACGAAACAAAGGGGAAAGTGTATATTTCAAATGAAGAATAAAGGGTTCTATGTCATGTGTTTCTTATTTTTAGAGTTTTAAATTAACAGTTGGGAAAAATAAAGTATTTATATTTATACGCTTCTCTCTCTCTCTCTCTCTCTCTCTATCTCTCTCTCTCTCTCTCTCTCTCTCTCTCCCCCTCCCTCCCCCATGACTGATACTCAATTGAAAGAGGGGCCTGGGTGAAATTCGATCTGGTTAGAACGAACCTGCGCGCTACTTTGCCACAACTGATAAACTTGATAGGCAACTAATTACTGGGGCTGGAAGTTGTGCACCTTGGCAGTTGTTTGGTCTGCCCAGTTGGGGGTGGTACCCCGTTATCATCGGCTCTTTCGCTTCCTTCGTGCCGAAGATAGGGTCAGGAAACTTCCTTGGTGCGCTAAAGGTAACTGAGTGCAAAGAGAGACGACGACACACATGCAACTTATACTTGTAATGCAAGCATAACATAATTATTTCATGAGAGAGAGAGAGAGAGAGAGAGAGAGAGAGAGGAGAGAGAGAGAGAGAGAGAGAGAGAGAGAGAGAGAGATGGAGAGAGAGAGAGAGATGATGATGCCATTACCGAGAGAGAGAGAGAGAGAGAGAGAGAAGAGAGAGAGGATGGAAAGCCGTTCCATTCTCCAGACCTTTCTGATTAATATGGTTATCGTTACTTTACTCAAAACTGGTTTTTAATCAAAGTGAAAGCACCAATCAATCAATGGTCTGTTTTATATTTTAAAATAAAATTATTTCCATAAAATCAATGTTCATCTCTTCAACGTGGATTTGAAAGCAAGTGTACAATCTGTATTGAAGAAATTTTATAAAATCTAGCTAAAGAATTTTGTTTTGCTGATTGATGTTCGCTCTCTTATTTCGGTCAGTTAGTAAGTTCAATTTAAATCGCAGACATGGAAAATTCAAAACCTTTTTCTAATTCGCGTTTTTTCGAAAGTATTTACAGCGCTTCTTCCGTTTGGTTCCACAAAAGGAAAACACTTGGCCGAGTACAATGGTTTTTTAGAAGCATTAACTGTTTTACTTTTATGTGGAGTGAACTTGGCGACTCCAACAAAGATGCACAATTTGTTTTTGAACGTTTTACTTAATATACGGACTAAAATTGTTCTTCTGATGTTTACAAGGGAAACGAGAGGATTAGTGTCCAGGCTTTCCGCTAGGAAGCGTTGCTAACGCTGAGCCAAAGGGGGATTTGAAAGTTTCATCGGAACTCTTTTATTTCCTGGATTCAGGAAGAAGGACACGCAGCGGCCGGCTGGTGAGGGAGAGAAACCGCGCCAAACCGACTCGGCCGGGCTCTCAACTTAGCGGTCCAGAAGTGTACTACTGGACCGCCACGTGCGATGGGATGGTGTCTAGGACCTGCGTGTAGCAGGGAGCTCTGGTGAAGGAAAACGACTCCTGTCCGCCGTCAGGGACATGCGGCCACGTTATGTCTCCTTAAAATCTCAGGATCGCCGTCAGTCGGAATCTTATTCCTCTGTGGAGAGATAAAAACAAAAAGAGACATCGTTCCGTCGCAATTCACCGATCTTCTCACAAATTTTGCGCCAGCGTTGGGGAAAAAAAACCCCTCGCATTTGATAATTCTCGCGTCAACTTGGACATCTCTCGCCGCCGAGTGGAGCTAGTTCATTCTCGGAGTTGGAACCGGAAGGGAAATAAGTCAGGGTCCAACTTTGAAAGACGTTTGTTGGCGTTTATACTTCAATACGTTCTTGGTAAAACTCGTGAATTAGAGAGGAAAAAAAAAATTTCTTTTTTACAAGCTATTATCTGCATTAACTGCTTCTCGTGCACAGCCAAGGCTCAGTTTACTGGGCTTGTGGGAAATAAGTCAATTTTTTTTTTTTTTTAAATTTGCGCTTGACGTACTTACAAAGATCTTTTGTTTGCAAACTTATTCAAAGTACACGCTACTCTTCAGCACTTCATAACTATTTTTTTTTTCAGTTTTGTTTCTTGTGTTTTTCACAAAATTCCTTTAACAACTGCCGAGAAAGCAAATGTCAAAAAGAGAGAGAGAGAGAGAGAGAGAGAGAGAGAGAGAGAGAAGAGAGAGAGAAATTATTCTAAAAATGCCTGTTAAGTTTCTATCGCTAAAGTTTTTAGAATTTCATACTGCACTGACGCCAGATAAAGCTTTTTTTTTAAAAAAAAAATCAAAAATAGACTCTCTGTCTTTTAAAATATAGAAAAAAAATATTGTGAATATATCACGTGATCGCCATTTCTATATTTATAATACTTTTCGTTTTATTCTGATGTCATATTGATGGTTCGTTCTTTATTATTTCGAACAAAAAATAACGAATAGTTAGAGATTAGTTAGGAAATGTTTTAAATCAATATAAAATGTCACTTTTTCGTATATTCCTATCAATAATGGAAATCTCCGAGTTCTTCAGTCAACCTTACAATCTAATGACTTTTCAATCTCGAGAGATGTGTATGGCGATCTTGTAAGAAAATCGGAGCACCTACAAGATCTGCCCTTAACCTTTTCGTTGGGCGAGGCCTTTCTAGGGGCAACGAGGTACTATGGAATCAGTTTGCCAGGAAGACAACTGGCACCATTTAGCTTCAAATACTTTTTGGCATTCGGCGGGACAACGCCAAAGAATGTAGTGTCAAAAGAAACAATATCTGAAGACTTAATTCCTTACATTAAAACGTTTTTAAAAAATACTGTTATGAAACTATAAGATATTGTCTGTTATTGCACATCTTATTTTATTAATATCTTTTCATAAATTATAAACACTCAGGTAAAATCCTTTGTTTCTGGTTGCCTTTGTTTTGCTTTAGTTTTTCAAGGGGAATGTTAATTAATGATGTAAAATAAACTCAGGTATTGGACTATTTTTCTTGCGATGTAACTTCCCCGCAATGAACAGCAGATGTCTTCCATACGTCTGGACAGAATAAAGGTAATTAATTTAAAATCAGAATAAACTGTTGTTCCTAACCTCGCCCAGTCGGTCCAATTCCGAAACTCCATTGTTCTAAACATTTCTGTTGCTGTTGTTTTTGTGAGTATACGATGACACCCATAACTGTGGACTCGCCAATTAGCTAATTAATCTAGAAAAAGGAAAGGTATTTCGATGATTAAAAGGGTCTTGTTTGAAAAAAAAATTAAAAAGCAGTAATTTTTAATGATGTGTCTCCTTTGACTATGTATGAGATACTGGATATTTCCTTGGCAAGTCTGCAGTGGTGGCCGTCGGTCGCTACAGTAAGTAAGTAATATCGAGTGAAAGTCTTCATACCAGGGACGTTCAACTGAAACCCGGCCAGACACCATCACGGCGATGCTATTTTAACCGGATGCTGTTTGAATACAAATGTAAATTTATAATTTAAATAAAATAACGGTTTGCTAGAGACTACTTATAAGATTTATAGTTTTTCGTTTTGTCGGATTACTACTCAATTTAGGGCGAATGAAATACTTCTTTTTCTGAACGAACAGGTGCGAGAGATGTGGAGAGGCTGAAAACCTCAGACCCGGTGAACACTGAGCCGAAATTGAAAGTGACAAAACGCGGAGGCAGCTTCCGGTTAAATGTCCACGTTTAGGTTTCGGAATTTCGTGCTAAATCGATTCATCATATAAATCTAGAATCGGGGGTAATTAATGCTCGTGTAAATGTGACCAATAGTTCAAAGACTTTGAAGGACGTCGTATGAAACGGTCCCCCGAGATTCTCACGCCTTCCGAGAGCCGGGGTCAGCACGAAATGGCCCCGACCGTCCGTCCGTCCGTCCCCCCCCCTAGAACTCGTTATTTTCAGAAGTGGAAGAAACCCGAAATGCGTTGAAATAAAAGAAAAAAAGAAACTAACCAACTAACCCATCCCCACCAATCATGAGAGGTACACCGAACCAAACCGGTCCGCTCCGGGAATCGAACTCTCGACCGACAAACCTCGCTGCTCATCGCGAGACTACAGCGGCCCTGCCGACTAAAAACGTTTAACTATTAAGTAAAAATAATAATAATAATAATAATAATAATAATATAATAATAATAATAATAATAATAATAATAATAATAATAATAATAATATAATAATAATGGTAATAATATTCTTTCGTTCTCGAAAAGAACGCGATCGATTTCGGTCTTCGCACGACCGCGTGCTCCCCTACATCTGTGGAATTCTTACGACCTGCGAAGATCTCCACACGAGACACCGACCAACATTGAAACCAGGTTCCCCACCCCCGCTCAGTTCACAGATGGAATAAAACGAAGGATTTGGGAGTCTGGCACGATGCCGTCAGCGCCGGGAAGACTGTTCTGGAAGAGAGATGGTGAAGGGAGGGGGGATATTAGGAGAACCGTTCGGTCTGTAGAGGCTACGCAGAAGTCGGTAGATTGGTAACGGCGGCGACGGGGGGGGGGTTGGGTCCTGGAATTCGGACTGACTGGATTCTCCAAGAATATCGGGAGGGGGGGAGGGAAGAACTGCGTCTGTTTGCCCCACGTAATCCTTGTCATAACCGACGAATCGGAATTTTCTTTTAAGTAAATAATTTCTCATCTCTGTTTAGTTTGAATTTCCTTCCGTATCAGTCTCTTTCCCTCACCGGTTCTCCCGGGAACGGGGTCTTAACATAACACGGATGCGAGGCAAAGATTTAGCAGACAGAAATAGTTCTATCAGGGTTTTTTCCCATTTTGGCAAATTTGTCTTTTAAACTCTGGTGCTCGGCTATTATTTATTAACCATAGAAAAGCTCAAGTTGAGGCTTGGTCGGCAACTGTTACGTCACTGGTCGTTTAGCATACACTCGCCTCGATTTAAATACATCACCATTTACGAAACAGTGGTTCACAAACTTGAGTGTAAACAGCTGATGGAACCATTTATTGTTAATCAAAAGAAGAAAGAAATAAAAAATCCCCTAAATTCCTTATGTTTTCAACTGACTTCTAAACCCCTTTTCAAAGCTGTTCTATTGTATATCTGAAATCTCCGCATCGGATATACTCTGTTATCAACTATTACGGCTTTTAGAAACCTACATCTTAATCTCTGATTTATTAGTCCTTCCTCATCAGAATGCATCTGAATACAGTTTTTTCAAAAGCATCTTCTTCTACAGATCGAACAAACGTAGCTTTAAGAACCGTAATTAATTAAATACCAATAGTCTCGGCGTAATACGGGTGTGTAAACGTCGGCGATCGTGTTTATCACACAGGAGAATCGTCTCGTCCCTATTATTGGGGAGAAAAGATATCCCGCTCTCCCGCTAACAATTTTTTCTTCTTCTTCTTCTTCTTCTTCTTAAAAAGCCTCCATGCACCCTTGAGCGCATCTGTCCACTTCACTCTCGAGATTACTGGGCACCCGTCCTATAATTTATATGAAACAAACGGAAAACTTCAAACAGCATCATAAGGTGCTACAACATGGAAATTGAAATTTTCCCGTCTCACTGAATCCTTCTCCAGTTGTTCGGGGGGGGGGTGTTGTTTTAGTTCTTCCTGTTTTCCGAGGATCAGTCCTGTTCAGGCATCGCTGTCGGACCGGCTCTCTTCCCCACTCGTTGATGTGTCTGAGTTTAACCTAGATGTGTCATATCCACCAACACCACATCCGCAAACGAGATCCGAGTCGTACACGAGCTGAGCGCTGTCCATCGCGAAGGGTGGAGCAGTCGTACATTTCGACTTAAATCTCGTTCGATTCGCCATTCATCTCTCAGCTTCGCGGTCCTCGCTTATTTGTTTTGACAATTTACTGTTTTCTCCACCACCCCCCTCCCTCCCTCCCTCCCTGAGTACGCCCCGTTCTTCTTTTTCTTTAAGCGTCTTACTCCTTAATATGCAAACATTAGACCGGACTAATGAAGTATGGGGGACAGCCAGTTGGGCCACACCGGCAAGAACGAGAGGAGCTGTCGGGTAGAGCGGGGAATCCAAGAGAATTCCCAGCCGATGATTATTTATTCTAAACCATTCGGAACCACGTAAAAACACACACACAAAAGAAGGAAAAAAAACAAAAAAACAATAGCAGCAACATCTACCTTGCGATCGAGAATCGCGTGCGATCTTTAAATTGCACGTGTCCACGTTCGGATCTCAACATACTTTGTCCGCCACGATTCGGTTAACAGGGAACAGGTCGCGCCGAAAACACCCAGTCAACGAAGAGGTAGAAATAATACCCGTGTATATGTGATACTTTTAATTCTGTCCGTCCTCTTGCTTTTTTGCTAGACTGTTGATGGAACACGGGAGGGTGCGCTACGGTACAGACACGTAAGGTAATGCTATAGGCACTGTTTAAGATCGCAGTAAGGTACAATGAAAGTTCGAGATTAACAGAGCGATGAATACCACGTCTCTCTTGTCTCCTGGGATTCTACAGTGGTGTGACACGGAAGGATCTTTCCCACAGCAGCTACTTCTTTCCAAAGATTAATTGCGTCTAATTTGATTAATGGCCGATTATATTCGGTAAAATGCCACACCGCCATCACAAAAGCTTTACGATTTTTAATACTAGGATATTCCCCCATCTTATTTAACGACTGACTCATTCAGAGAAAGCACCAAAGTATAGTCTTGTGAAAAAGATAAAAACATACTAAATTTCCATACTTTCGAATACAGTTTAATGTGTTTTATTTCGATAATAGTACAAAGGAAATCAATGCTGTTGAGATGAGTCTTGGGAGTCAACTGTTCAGATAATATAAGCAGGTGTTTGTCTCTTAGAACGGAACGTACTAAGCAAGGAATGTCTGGTGACTCCGCAGTGTACAGCCAAGGGAACTTTGAACCATATCCTACCCCTATTGACGACAGAACCTTCGAAATATACCGGGGGTGGTGGTGGTTAAAGAAAGAAGAAAATGACGGCAATCGCATAAATGGAGGCTGCTGATGAGAATGATCGTGAAGGAACCGGGATGGGTAATGGCGGGTCACAGTAACTAATGGCGCTGCCAAGGGGTCCTGGTTGAGCTGCATTCCTGGGACCGGCGGTAAAAACACAACACAAGGTAGGGCTGATGGTAATGGTCGAAACTTCCTAGGGTAACACGGAGAAAGGGGGGGGATGAGATGCAGGCGGCGACTAATTTTTTAGGACGCCGGGGCTTTGTTGCCCCGTTACGGACGGTACTCGGTTTCTTTGTCCGACTTTGATGCATAATTCGGCACAATAAAAGAGGGCCGGGGCCCGTTGGCCACCAAAGGTGCGGACACCGCCGGATGTGTGCATCTTTATCGGAGGTAAAGGAAGAAAAATCACTATCAGAATTGTAGTGATCGAATTCCTTTTAAGCGCGCAAATGGAGGACCGGAACTGCGTGCATTTTCATAAACTTTTGATTTATTTTCGCATCTGCCACAAATACATAATTATTTACCGGCAGCTGAGGCAGGGGCCGGCGTGTTGTTAATTGAAGTCTGGTGGCGTAGTCGGGGTCGGGTGGGACCTGTGGGGGACATAAAACGCTCATCAATAACGTGATGAGCAAACGTTTACTTCGGCATCTTGGAGTTTGCGCGAAGAAAAATGAAGATCTTCCCTGGGCATTATTATTTTGTTGTCAGCCCCGTCAAAGTGCGGACGAAGATGGATTGTAGTCGAGTCGCGTGGATCTGGCGAGCTCGAACCGGGAAGCAATAGTCGGTCTGCGCTTGGATGCTAATTATGCGGATGAAAAGAAATTCGTCCTGTTCACGGACCCAGTCAGGCATGAGACAGACGTGCAGGGAAGAAATCTAAGATATCAATTAGTTTTCATTACATCCGAAATTTTACGTCTTATTAGAGACGAGGGTCCCGATGAATAGCAGTTAAAGCGAGTGAAACGGTCGCACTAACTGTATGTGATCGGGCGAGTATTTTTCTACGATTTCCTTCATCAAACCCCGAACCCTAATTGTCCGGTTTCAGAGAGAGAGAGAGAGAGAGAGAGAGAGAGAGAGAGAGAGAGAGAGAGAGAGAGAGATGGAGATGGAGAGAGAGAGAGAGAGAGAGAGAGAGAGAGGAGAGAAGAGAGAGAGGGACGTCAGTACAGAGAGAGAGAGAGAGAGAGAGAGAGAGAGAGATGAGAGATGGAGAGAGGAGAGAGAGAGAGAGATGAAGAGATGGAGAGAGAGTGAGAGGAGAGAGAGAGAGAGAGAGAGAGAGGGGAAGAGAGAGAGAGGAGAGAACTCGGCCCTTATACCTCGTGTTACCACAGTGATTCCTTCAAACGCTCGCCACTTCTCTATTAGGTATAGATGGCGCTATTCGACAGAAGGACCCCGTGTGGAAGGAACCTCGCCTGTGTGCCCGAAGCCTTTACCGAGCTGCTCTGCAATTTTACTGGCAGCACTTTAAAGCAACAAAAACAAAAAAATCTGTTTAACATAACATCTGTATCGATCACAAATGTCAAAATATTAAATAATCATTATTTATATTTTAAAGCAAATTCTATCCCCTTCTCGTTTTTTCTTCTTCCATTTCTTGGAACGAATCTTATTCCTGTTGTATTTCTTTTTAAAAATGTATATTTAATTATACGTGATGAACACTTTCAAGATAAAATTTTATTTTTAGTCTTAAACCAAGTTGTTTTAATTAACTATGACCACAATAAACGAGATTAATTAACGTATCATCTGCGGTTAGGGCCCTTTAAAGATTATACTGTCTTTGAAGACGGTAGGGGGAGCTGACGCATACCGAATGGTTGACGTAGTCGCGCTGGTCTGCTCCGATCTTTCAATTTGTTACCTAACATTCTTTGTTGTAATTATTTTGTTCGGCAGTTTCGTATTTGAGACGATTTATGGATTTCTAATTTTTTAATAGTTATTTATTTACTTTAACGTATTTTAATATTAGTGTAGAAATCCCTGAGCTGAAGCGACTAAAATTAGGGGTCATCTGGCTGTAAATGCAAAAACAAAACTTCTTTTTTTCTTCTCCCGAAATCCCTAGCAGACCGGCCGGAAGTCAGCCAGGAGAGAGCAGCAGCCACCACGCACACCTGTAATGTCTTGGATCGGGCGCCTTCTGAGGCCCATACAAATGTTCAAAGGAGACTTTCTCTTTTCACACTTTACCCCCCCTCACTTTCAAAGTCAGCCTCGCTTTAGAATCCAAAACACGTGCTTTTATCTCGTGGTGGTTGGGGTAGGTAACAAAATGTCAGGTAGGTCCTTGAGAAAAAGGCCGCGGAGAGTATTGAGAAGGTTGGATCTTCTTGTCTTTAGCATTTTTCTGGAATATCGAGGACGGGGTTTTTGTCCGCTATAATTAACTATCGGTCTCGTTAAAACAGCAACGAAATTACAGCTGAATGAAATAGAGTTCCAACGCCGGTCGCTAACAGTGACGGGGTGAACTGGTATTTCCTGGAAAGGGATAACGATTCATCAGAAGTCATTTCCTTAACGTAGGCCTGGCAGGATCGCCAAAACGTGACTCCGCTTCATATTGGGAGGAGGCCATGCTTTCTAAGAGGGAGACAACTCGGATGATCAAATCGCACGTGACGTTTCCGCACGTGACATCCTTAACAGCTCCTTCACCCCCTGATATTACGCTGAAGAAAAGCCGCTGTGTTCTGCGTAATTAATTGGGTTTTAAACGGCTCAGCCATAACTGATAAGAATTCCGAGTTACAAACAATAAATCTTACAATGCTGACTTAAAGATTTCATAAAAGAGCTAACTAACTTCAATAAAAAAATCTCAGACTAAACAGAAAAAAAACACACATTTTGCAAGTTAGTACAACGTTACCTGATAAACATTATACTGGGCTGTTAGATTACACACCCGAAACGTTACTCCGATTGTTCACAATTATTGTTTATTGTACACCAGGGGCTCTTTAAATATTTTATGAACAAAAACCTGTATTAGAAGTTATATTTTTTGTTTCTTCTGCGTAGGAGTTTAGCGCTAAATATTCACTAAACTACTTACAAATACAAAAAAAAAAAATATTCTTACCTTTTCCTGGCAAAGAGGAAACAAAATCTATTAATAATTTCTGTGCAGTAAAAGAGAAATCCAGAGATATACGTATACTAGATTTACTAGTTGTCCTACTATGGATGGATTACATACTCTAGGTGTGCAAACACTTGAGATCCAAAAGTTTAAAATGTCTTTAATCTACCCGCCTAGCTTCGCTGTATGAAATGGGTAATTTACTTTGGATCCTGTCAGCCGGACTGGCTTATAGATTTTTCAAACCCTTTGTATACCACCTGGGACGCACATATCCGTATTATTCATAACTGGTTGAGCCATACGAGTTGTGGCACGTAATACCTTCTTCATTAATAACAATCGTAACAACAAATCCGTATATCGCTCCAGCCCCACGTGTTTAGCACTACGATTGTGTTAGCTAAATACACAACAGCCAGTTGAAACAAATACTAACTAGTGCTTCTAGACTGAGGTGTAGTATAAGAAAGGTAAAAGCTGACGCGGTACGTGGAGAGTTAATTTAAAACTATTTATCTATTTTTTAAAAAAAGTTTACAAAAGTAACTCTGTTTTTTTTTTTTTTCATTCTGTTCTTACTTGTTGCTGTGTGTGTGTGCGCGCTTTTTTAAATGACTACAACGATGTAATTTCTGTGCAGACTTTACATAGGTCTTGACAGAAGCTCGAAGTTCCCTAGCGCCTCTCATTCTGATGATACGCTTCGTGCATAATCTACGCTTCATAATGGCACCTAGATGACAATGGCGCCCACTGGCACTGACAAAGGGCGTAAATTAAAAAAAAAAAAAATCTGCGACACGGCGAGGTATTTCCAGGATGGTTTGGCTGGGTGGTTGGTCCTCGGTCTGTCACTGATCCGCCAGCTCTGTTTTATCCTCTCATTTTTATAGCATCGGGCAGCAAAAAAAAAAAAAATCATCGGTCAAGAGTTTTTTTAAAAAAATTGTTGTCGCCCCTTGTTTTGAACGTGCGCCACCTAGTGCCAGTCGCAGCCGTCTCGGTCTCTGGCACACCCGTAAACTTCTCCTTTTCTAATCCCTACTCGCATCCACCCCTCCTCCTTCCCATCTCAAAAGAACAAAAAAAAAACCTACTTCTTTATAACAGTCGCCTGCCAATTCCTGGTGCTCACTCAGGAAGGGTGAATGATGTTACCATTTTTACGCATGATTAGTGCTGAACCGTAACGAATTACCACGGCAAACAGCGAGTGAGCGAAAGGGATCACGTGACAGGAATCCGAAACTAGACTAGATAATTTACATAGCGGCTTTCGTACTTTGACGATGATACATCACTTTTATAATATTAATTCCAGGATTCTGAATAAATGTTGGCTCCTAGCCCACTCGTTCTGGAAACGTGTGTGCGTGCTTATCGACACATGAGCAACTAATAAAGAATAAATCTTGGTATTCTTACTGTATATCTTATTGATCGCCAGTAATTTTAATAATTAATTTGAAAGGAAGAAGAAACAAAACATCTTTAAAAAGAAGGAGGTTGCTTCAAATGCTGTAAGTCATCAGTAAGCCCAGGCTGGCACCGTTTCTGTACTCTCTCAAATCGCCAGGACAGGCTGTACGTCGCAGAAACTGGGCGTGTGTTTCCAGGAAAACAGAAATCCACAATAGAGCAAAAGTCTTCAAGGCCCGGGGACGAATCGGGCAATTAATCTTCTTAAAAGTGAAAAGAAGAAAAAAATCTTTTCAAAATATGTGACCGGTACAGATGTTTCCTTAGAGATTTCAACAATCGACGGTCTATATAAACCGTAATGTTAACCAGCATAGCGGAATATTATCGGATAAATAATTAGTATTACTGAAACCTGTCTGTTTTCTTAAGAGCACCAGCTTTTATAGTTACGTTGCCTGTTGATTTGTTCGTAAATTTAGCGTTTTTCATTTGCTCTCTCTCTCTCCATCTCTCTCTCTCTCTCTCCCTCTCTCTCTCAAAAGCCATGTACCAAAAGCAGTCTGTCTACAGGTACATTTAGGTCTATACGCGTTGAAACAATAATTGGTTACTGACAACGGTTTTAAAACGCTCAAACGATAACGGAAAATCATTGTTGTTGATCAGCGTTTTCCCCTTACCTTTGGTAAGCTATTACTTTCCATTTCAAGTGCATCGAATTGGTTCGAATCCATGATAAGTTGGTTATAAGTTAACCCCGATCCTACCGGTCACAAACAGCTTTCAGCGATAAGCAGACATGTGCCGTGTGAAATGAAAAGCACCTTTAAAATGGGGAATTATCTTTTTTACTGTTTCACTCAGGCAGAATATTTACAGATGCTAATTAAATCTAGAATGTCGGTTTTTTCTTGTTGGTCTTCATATAAAATACAACATCAGAATCTGTAACTCGCAGCCCTTTTTAGCTGAGATTTTATACTTCTTTTTTCTCTTTTGGAAAGCAAGATTAAATATAGTAATGAAGTGGTAATTAAGGGTTTTCATTGTCAGATATATTTGGAAATATTTTTTGCCAGTTCTAAGCATCTTTAATGTAGGCATTTCTTGTAAAAGATTCAGGAGTTATAAAGCAATAGACTTCAGTAAATGTACGCTTCGTAATATTATTCAGACAAAACAAACACCTGGAACACTGCGTCAGTCAGGGTTCTGTTCCACTTGAACACACAAAACCAAGATGTATTTCGGGTGAAGTGATTATTTCCGACACCACTCTGTAGACCACTGAAAAGTCGGTTGGGGTGGGGGGGTGGGAGAGATTTTAAAATCTGTATAAAACGTTTTGTTTTCAATACCATAACAGGATTCACGAAGAACAGCCTCCAGCTTTCCCTGATGTCCAATCAAGAGAGTTACTTCCGTGTCTTACGCTCGTGATTCTCCAATTATGCATTACGTGTCACTAGCTGGAGAGAACTGCTGCGGATTCGATCGTAAAAGACGTCATGTAAATTCTAGTTGTGTCTCCTCGAAAACCATACGCAGACCAAACTAAGCGATCAAAGCTCCCCGATGTTTGCTCCTTAACAGGGAGTTTTGAAATAAAGCGGCTTTGTTGACGTGGATCTGGAGACATTGAACAAATGCTGCCCCCAACCAAATAATAATAAAACATGGACTTTCGATGTATATACTGTTTGATAATAGTATTAAGACTTTGATTTTCGATGTTATCCCAAATAGACTTTTCGCTTTGCTTGTTTCCCGGCTTTAAATTTTTTGCAAGTAAATACATTTCAGGTCTATTCCAACATACTGAGACATTCCACGTGACTTGGCCGGCTCCTTATACCCCAAAACAGGCTGAAATAAGTGATTTAAAGGCTAACGAGATTTGTTGGCAGTTTGCTATGTTAGTGCGATTTGAAAATAGTTGTACAAAATATTCTCTCACTTTAAGGGCCAAGCGTCACAACGCCGTTTTTGGCTTTCGCAGGGGTTACCGTGACTTCTGTGGGCGCGGTCTCCATAATATTCAACGAAGGGAAGACGAAACGGGTCTCGTTACGTCATCAGGCTTCAGTGATGGTTGGAATAATGGGGAAATGAGAGGGTAGGTAAGGCGGCTCTCGTCCGCAGCCCCGCGGTTCCTCGGGCGCTTCCATCATCATTCCAGGTGCAAGGCTCATTGAAAAGCAGGATCGGAGACAGTTCGGAATAGGGAACGAGAAGCAAAACAGACAAAAGAGGGCCGCTTTTTAAAGGGCCGCGGCCAACATCAAATAACGTGCGGTATAAATCACCCGGGAAAGGCACAAGAAAACCTTTGTGCGCAGCGTCACTTCCTCAATCCGACAATATCGCCGCCTCGAAAACCTCGAGAGCAGCCCCGCTCCGCCAATTGTGAAGGGGCCGGGCCGACGATATGGGGCGCGCGCGCGCGCGCTCTTTTCAGATTTGAGGGGGCTTTTTTTTTTTTTGGAACCTACAGAAATATTTCAACATCAAAGCTGTCGGCGATCGCGAGAGACCTGGAAGCACAAAAAGACTTTTACAGCCGTTCTGATGGTGGAGGGAGGGTGGGGGGCTCCTTAATTTGTCAGACCCCAGGGATAACAGAACCGCTTACATTGGTTTAGCTTAGTCTTTACAAGGAGGCGGGGAGTCGCCCCGATTTTAATAAGCTCCGCCCCCAACGACAGAAAAATAGCTGCCCGCCGACACATTTCGAGAGGGATCCACGTCCATCACCGCTGAGGTGGTGCACATACCTACTATTCCGCGGCTGCGGCAGCTGCTGTTTGTTTCCGCAATATGAAGCGATTTCTCCTTATCACCATTAGTCGCGCACGCGAACCACCAGTTGACAGGGTCCTTACAGATCGTTATTTATCTTTCTGTACTGGCTGCTGTTGTTACCATAATGATCTGCAGCGTTAGCTCAATCCCTGGTTTTATTCTCACATTTGTCATTGGTGGAGACTGGCTCTCCAGATCATCAGCCCTGGCTTTTAGGCTGCCCGTGTTTTTCATTTTTCATCTTGAAATCATTCACCGCCTCCCGCATTCCGCAAATAAAGTACGAGACAGAACCACGTGAACTTTTGACCCGCCCCTCCAGATGCAGTGGTTATTTCCCCTGATGGATGGGTCACGAGGTGGACAGATGTACCCGTGCAGCATTACTGCAAAGCGACACACTGCGGGACGCAAGCGCATATGACAGGCTTTGAAAGAAACAACCGAGGAGGGAGGGGGTTATCTCCCATGCAAGTTCTTTTGCGTTAGGAAGCAAAGATTAGAGAAAACGAGTAAAACTACCAACTCATACGTGGCTGCTTCACGAGTCGCGACTGTCGTCGGTTTGTTGACAGATCATTTAAATTGCAATAAATCTCTTCATAGAAAAGCAGGCTCTTCATTTAACAAGAAAATTGCTTTTTCTATCAAGTGAATTACACACTGATGATGTTTCTGAACTCATTGCGCTCTGACATGCGTAAGAACAGTCAAACGCAGGAAATCTATTACACGCAAATAAACTTCCTTTCCCACCTTCTCTCCCTATCATTTCCCGCTTAACCCCACCGGCAAGTTAAGCCAGTTTATGATACAATCATTACCCATGCTGATAATAATGATAACAATTTACGTGTGGAGTTAATGTAAAGTCGAAATTTTAATTGCCCCTGACAATGCAAGAAAAAGAAAAAAAAGATCATGTTTAAACTTGAATGTTTCATGAACTTGTGTCATATAATTTTTCTATTATCAGTAATTATGTCACAAACGTTTAAAAACAACAACAATACTAACATTAGGCAATTCCTTAGAATAACCATGATTCCAGAAAAGTGTTTACACTTTGAAGAATTTCACGTTGTGACTGATCACCTGGCTTTTCTGTCCAGCCTTTTTTAAAAAGGGTTTTTGAAGCAGCTCACGTATTTCCCACAGTGAAGAATATAACATCTTAAATGTATCTTTAAAATTTATTTAAATATTTATATTCTCCCTTTCCCTATATTATAAGGTAGCAATTGTAAATATAAACACCTGAAAGCCAATATGGTCTCTTAGTGTCAGCATAACTTCTATTCTAAGGAACTAATTATGTATAATGCATTAATATCCATGAAACTGAAAATGAATTCCTCTTGCAGCATCTTGTCAATGCAACCTAAATCCCGGTATTTGTGTATGTTTACTTTAAGTGAGCAGCTGGATTTAGATAATCCGGCTATTTTATTGCAACAGGTACTTAATCACGGCTGGGCCGGCACCAATGAGTCATTTAATTACAAGACAATTTGGCGTTGTGATCATTCATATCCCAAATAAATAAATAAATAAATTGATGAAATAAATTAATATATAATCATATTTCTTTAAAATAAATACAAGAAGGAACAAATCAACAAATAAATGATATAATGCATTTCTTTTATACCTTTTAGAAATCGAGGGCACGTATTCGAAATCAAGATGCATTCTGGGAATTATGAAATGACGCATCTTTGCCTTTCACAAACGGTCGGCGTTGAATACTGTTTTTGTTTGGAAATCCGTGTATAAAAATGTCAGGAAAATTGTCGAGTAAAACTACTTAGAAATATATATATATATATAGATACACAGCAAATCATATCTTTTGATCGCATCTTCAAACGTCTTATATCTTAAATACCACGGCCGTCTTCGGCAGCGCGCGGCCGGGCTAAATGAGGTGAAAACATTTTAAATACCATTATAATGAACAATATCAATTCGCATGCTTAAATAAACACACGTAACCCCCTCCCTCCCATCTCGTTTCTTTTATGCAATTCTTTCCCTTCTGCCCACATTACAAAAACTTTAAAAAAAATAATCCCACGACCGTTTCCTTTCGGCTAACCGGTGGAATATGCGAGAACAAAGGGCGGGCGTGTCAAGAGCGGCCATTGTGTGGCTTGTTGCAGCGTGGGAACTATTGGAAGTAAACGTTAACTGCATTCACGTGTTCACCAACAGCGTACCTTTAAAACTCCCCATTATCTCAACTATATATATATATATATACTTATTGCTCATGTCGTATGCGTCACTCTTTCTGTCTCCCAGCCCCAATCTCCACAAGTGTTCGGCTATTTATCTCTTCTCGTTTTTGTTTTTTTTTTAAATAATATCTATCAGTACAGTCTACATGTCGATCAGTACAACCTACATATCGATCAGTACAACACCTACGTATCGATCAGTAAATCTACATATCGATCAGTAAACCTACAAGTCGATCAATACTGTCTACATATCGATCAGTATAACACCTACATATCGATCAGTAAACCTACATGTCGATCAATACTGCCTACATATCGATCAGTACTGTCTACATATCGATCAGTATAACACCTACATATCGATCAGTAAACCTACATGTCGATCAATACTGCCTACATATCGATCAGTAAACCTACAAGTCGATCAATACTGTCTACATATCGATCAGTACAACCTACATATCGATCAGTACTGTCTACATATCGATCAGTACAACCTACATATCGATCAGTACAACCTACATGTCGATCAATACTGTCTACATATCGATCAGTACAACCTACATGTCAATCAATACTGTCTACATATCGATCAGTACAACCTACATATCGATCAATACTGTCTACATATCGATCAGTACAACCTACATGTCAATCAATACTGTCTACATATCGATCAGTACAACCTATATATCGATCAGTACTGTCTACATATCGATCAGTACAACCTACATGTCGATCAGTACTGTCTACATATCGATCAGTACAACCTACATGTCGATCAGTACTGTCTACAAAACACCTGACCAAACCATCCCACATCTCTCTCTCTCTCTCTCACACACACACACACACACACACACACACACACACACACACACACAGTGATATGCATGTTAAAATCTGAAAATAAGCCGCTTCATTAAATTGACAGTCATTGGTGCTGTCAAATAAATTGCATATTAATAAAATAAAATTTCCGAAAATGCGAGTTTTAATCAGTCGCTAGAAATGAACGAATCTTGAAGAGCAGAAGAGGGCGGCACCTGGTTACAAAATACCCAGTTGGGAACATGACTACCACGTGACGTCATGTGCCAGTGACGTAAACACAAAACGGCAGATATTTCCTTTTACCGAATTTTTCTTTTATTTTAAAAAACGGCTCCGCAAGAATTTCCACCAATTTTGTCTCTACGCCGCAGTTTCCAGCTTCTCTAACACATTTAGTTCTTAAAATAACGAATATATATATATATATATATATATATATATATATATTTGCTATTTAAAAAGGGAGAATTACTAATAGAAATGAACGAGTTTTTTAACTTTTATATTGGAAATAATTATTATTATATTAAAATAGTTGTTCGTTATTTCTATATTTTTTGGCAGAAGTGTCAAATTTGATACAAAGAACAACACTGTGCCCCCCACACTCGCACTCACACTCACACTCACACTCACACTCACACTCAGTCACGCACGATAAATAGAACTCAATATTTACTTTTGTAACTGTGATGCTCAGTTGCCGGTATACGCCATAGTTTTCATTAACATCTTTAAACGACCTCTTTAAATAGCATCAGACTGATTAAAACAAAACTATATGCATATAGTCATGTGAAACAATCTGACTTATAATCAAAAGAGGAAGGGTGGCGTTAAGCTATTTGAAAATCCGGCTTCGATTATTTGAATCCTAAAGAGTTCTAATGAATCGAACAGTTCTATAGTTGAATGAAATAAAACAACTCTGTTAATGACAGCGAGAGCATATATCAAAGCCATGCTCTGGTGTAGCCGATTAGCTGAGGCGTGTTTCACTGAGTTGTACTGCATCATTTTATACAAGAGAAGACCCTAATTAACTGGACATCTCTGTCCCTCCTCTTTGGATGCACACGTGTTTCTTTCCGCGATGTGACAGCAGCGCTCCTAGTTAGCAACCCAGAATTTATTTGTTTTAGATAGGACGGCCGACCAGAGTATGAAGTACAAAAACGAAAGAAGCCAATGTATAGATTTCCGGTTTTATAAATATACAAAGAAAAAAAAAATGCTATATTTCGACAAGTCAGGTTCTTGTTTTACTTTTCCTTTAACCTTAACTTCCATAGCCGAGCTATGTAGCTACCTTCCATATCACTGGGTAGGCACGATTTCTCACACAGACAATAGTAAAAAAATTTAAAAAAGTGTGGCGTGTCCATATTACCCACAAGTCCGTCATTACAAACATTATAGGGTCTCTGCTGTATCTCACTCTTCTAAACACCAGAATAATTTTATCGTTGGGTAGATTCTGAGTTTACGCATTTGTAAAACACTTAAATGGAGCTATGCGTTTGTATGTACCAGAAACGTTCCAATGAAGCCCTGATGGAAAGAATTACCGTGGTCGAGTCCGTAGCCATGTCCATATTCCAAGCAGACCTAACAGTATTCCGAGAAACTCTTTCTTAAAGATTGCGTTATTATTAATCAGAGCTGTTTCTTTTTCCTGGGGATACTACCTCGAAATAAACTAAAGTGACAGCGGGACATGAAGAAAACCGAACAGTTTCCTAGTATTTCTTCTAAAATTTTGCTTTCAGCATTACTTACTTCGGTTTCATCATCACAAAGACTAGATAAGCGGTCTTACTGCGCATACGGGATACCGTTACACTTGTAGACACAGTGGCGGACAGTTTACGCTACTGGCGAAGTTAGATAGCCCGCATCTTCGGACCATTTTAAAGTGTGAGAACAGCTGAGCCAGAGATCCATGGCCGTTGATGACGGATGAATATAAGCTTACAAACAAAAGCTAGAGAGCGGCCACACCTGACTTTCACGTTGCACGATGACACGACCGAATAGAACAGAGAAGCGAAGATTAAGACAGCGGTCTTGCTCAGGGAAAGCTTGTCGATTTGTAAGAGAGGAATTCTAGAAATGACCGATAACAGCTCCGCAGCGTATCCGCGAACGATCCATATCCGCAACGACTACAGTCAAAGAATGGAGTACAAACGTCTTACCTGTACCAGTTTACCGAAGGCGGGACGGTTAAAGACCGCCACCGCATGGTATTTACGTGATATTGAACATTAATGAGAGTAAATGTCATGTAAACACCAATTAAAGATGATCTTTTGATTCTTTCTGTCTGTCATTACGCATGAAGTAAACAGGGCTTTCTGTGCAGCGACATTACCAGTAATCACCCATTCGTTATCTATAAATCGATTAAAGTTCTTCAGTGGATCTGGATTTCAGTGAATTTAAAACTTCTGTCTCCCACCACACACACACAGAAAAGAACAAAGTAACTTTGCAAATAGTTACGTGAAAATTCAGACGGCCGTTTGATTTCTCAGTAAATATTCTAGAACTTCCTTTTGCGAAGTTATCTTTGCTTCTTCGTGATCGAACCATTGGACGATTTGGGGGGGTGTGGTCGATCACCAGGTGTGTTTCTCGATTGCCCTACGTACGCATATCAGATGTGAGCTTCGTGTTCCAGGGTATCTGGCGATGATAAGAGTCGTTCAGGAGAGGGAATAGAAACGTGGCGAGAAGCCTACAGACGAGTGGAGGAGGCGGGCCCCAGAGACAGGAGTCAGCGATCTATGTAGTAACACGTTCCGGATCTATCGCCAGCGCGACGTCTAGCCGGCACTACGTCGTTGCCCAGTTTTGGCTTGGAATAGCACCGCCTCCCCCCGCACCAGACCTCATCCATCCCTCCATCCCTCCCTCCACGCGACCACCGCTCACGTCTTTGTTCGTCCTGTCAACTCGGAATGACTCCGGGACATTCAAGCAGACGGCGGATTTATTCCCCGCACCGACTAACCCGAGCATTCGCCGTGGCCAGACCGGGAACGGTCACGAGTAGAGGGTAAATCCGAGACGCGAGTAAGGACGGGCGGACTTGACCGGAGCAATGCGGCTCGGCTCCCTCATACCGGCGGATGCCGTGAGAAAAGGTCTTCGCGAAAACGAGCGGGTGGCCAACTGTAAAAGAAAGGACTCTATCGGAGCCTGTTTAAATACGGCGAAGGACCGTCATCCCGTGCGAGTCTGGCCCGTGCTAAGGGGAAACTGGCGGAGTCTCGTCCACGACACACGGGCGAAAACGGGCGGTCCGAGGGGCCGGTGGAGCCTCTAGGTGCCGAGCCGGGTTTCGCATTAAAGTTGTAATCGTGGGAGGACAGAGCTAAGGGCAGCGGCGTGTACATACACTTAGCTTGCGTTATAAGGGTTTGCAGTAAAAGTAGAGAGATATGTTGGACTGGCATCGCGGGCCATTTAAAAAACAAACCCAAAATGGCGACAAACCTTATGATGCTAAGATGAAGAGGCTGCTTACTAACACCTACTTCGAGGGCAATTCCTGACAATAACTAAATTCGGAACCGTTTGCTGTCTTTTTTTGGACGGCGCGACCCTTTAACTAATCAGGCTGGACAGATGACGTCATTTCAGCCAGCAACACGTGACCGCGACATTGATCTTTATACAGGTCGGTGTAGCGCTGACTGGTGTGACACCCGCTTGTGCGACGAAGTTGCAGCTTGTCGTTAACCACCTACCCGCCTAAAAAAAAAAAAAAAACGACCGAGAAGAGCAACGGTGGGGTGGGATGGGGAGGGAAGGGGACTGTTGACTTAGGGTTCGCCTTCGATTACTCGCTCACATTTTCGTTTTCTTATATATTTTCAAACCATCTCGAGATCGAAGACAAAACGTTGGCTGAAAGACGGTGAATTCAACGAAATTACACCTTTTAATGTTTGCTTTCCTTCGAGATGTCGGGACATTTGTTGGCTGAATCCAGCTAAGTCTTTCTGAATTCTAATGGGCTTCAGTGGCTCTTTCTCTCTCTCGTTCATCTCTCTCTCTCTCTCTCATCTCTCTTTCTCTCTCTCTTCTCTCCTCTCTCTCTCCATCATCTCTCTCCATCACTCTCTCCTCCATCTCTCTCTCTCTCTCTCATCATCTCTCTCTCTCTCTCTCCCTCCGCTCCTCTCTCTTCATCCATCTCTCTCTCTCTCTCGCTCTCTCTCTCTCTCCCCATCTCTCTCTCTCTCTCTCTCTCTCTCCTCTCCTCGCTCCTCCTCTCTCATCTCTCTCTCTCTCTCCTCTGCCTCCTCTCGCTCTCTCTCTCCTCGTCCTCTCTCTCTCTCCTCTCTCTCGCCCCCCCGCTCCTTTCTCTCTCTCTCCTCCTCCCCTCTCTCCTCCTCTTCCTCTCTCCTCCTCTCTCCCCCTCCTCTCTCTCCTCCTCTCCTCTCTCTCTCTCTCTCCTCTCTCTCACTCCTCTCTCCTCTCTCTCTCTATCTCTCTTCTCTCACCTCTCCTCTCTCTCCCAAGAAAAAAAAGGAATCTCCTCTCTCCTCCCTCCTCCTCTCATCTCCTCCTCCCTCGTCTCTCTCTCTCTCTCTTCTCTCCTCTCTCTCTCTCTCCCTCTCTCTCTCCCATCTCTCTCTCTCTCTTCGCCTCTCCTCTCTCGCTCTCGCTCTCTCTCTCTCCTCTCCCTCGCTCTTCCCTCCTCTCTCAATCTCTCCCTCTCTCTCTCATCTCCTCCTCCTCTATCTCGCTCTCCTCCCCTCTCCTCTCCCTCCTCTCGCTCCTCTGTCTCCCTCTCTCTCTCTCTCTCCTCCTCCTCTCTCTCTCTCTCCTCTCTCTCTCTCTCCTCGTCTCTCTCTCTCTCTCTGTCCTCTCTCTCTTTTTGTATTTTATAAATCTCCTGCGCTGGGTATTATCTCTAATAAAACACCCGGACAGGGACGGATTGGCCCCGGTTTTCAAGTGCAAGCGCATACATTTTTAACGAACGTCTTTAAACCGGTGGAATTAAAATTACGTCTTAATCTCTCGGAGCGGGGCGCTCTTGTTTACTCGAAATAAGGGGACAGCTGAAGTGCACGCGGTCTTGACATATATGGTTCTAGTTTCAGTGCTAAAATCACTAATCCAAACATCAAAATACTCGAAGATCAGGAGCCATTATTAAAGTTACTGCACGCTACAGTAGATTTCGAAATACAAAAAGAAAAAAAAAGAAGAAGAAGAAGCTGATACCCATTTGAATTCAGAAATACTTAGCTGGATTCAGCCAACAAATGCCACGACATTTCAAAGTAAAACAAACATTAAAAGGTGTAATTTGATTCCATTGTGCTCTCAAATCTCTTACGCGCCCTCTGCCCATACTTTTTTTTTTATTTTTTATTATTCTCTGCTCGCCTTTCTTTTATTGCGTTCCGCCCTTCCCATTTTCTATAACCACCCCCCTCTCCGTATTTCGTGCCGGGTTTCCACATACGAAATCATAATTTTGCATCCTACACTAATTTTCAAAGAAGCGGACAACTCACAATAAATAAAATAAGTGTAAAAAAGTAATAACGATAAAGGAACCGGGGGGGGGGAATCGAAATTCGCGATGCCTTCGAGTTGATAAAAGCATCGCTGGTAAATCCCCTGCCGTTCTAATAACATAATTAAAAGGTTAGCTGATGACAAATCTCCCCTAATCGTTCCTATGGTTTATGCTACCAATGCACCCCCCCTTTTTATTGTTATGTATATTTTCTAAACTTTTATGGTCTTTAAAATTCATGGTTGATTTGCAAAAATTGTTTGTTCGCGATTCACATGCAGCAGAATAGTTTTAAATCATTAACTCATCATATCTGATTTTATCGTGGTTCCTGGAATTAAATCTGCGAGCTCAACAGTTTGTTTTCTGTTTTTTTTTTTTTAATGTTCCGACGAAAACAAAGTAAACGGGGAATTAAAATTTGTTTTTTTTTTAAAAAATAACAAAAAAAGATTGCAACTCGCTGCTAATTTGCAAAATAAAATAATTGAAGGAATGCTGTATGTATCCAGTCATTGATTGAAGTTAATACCTTAATTGTCTTTTACTACGCCCATGTCTTTCGGTTAACCCTAGGGAAGCCGGCAGGAGATGGCGGCCACACAATAACCGAGTGACGTCACCCCGCCCTGTGTGATCCCAAATATATCTTATAATCAGTCAACAAAGAGAAATTGCTCATAGAAAAAGAAAAAAAAAACAAAATACGGTATTTTATTTCTCCTTTTTTTGGTAAAGGTGCCCCGATCTCTTTACTCGGGTCAAATATGCTAATGAGCTCTTTGGGAAGAGAACTTGGCGGCCCAAATTATTACGCCACTGTTTTGAACAAAATACTGAAGATCCCTTGTATGCGTTTAACACAGAAGTACATTTCTAACAGAGCCAACGGGCCTCTGCACTAAACATTGTTTTTAACTTAGTATTTCTTATGGACTTGTTATGTAACTATAGAGTAATAAAGCAATAAATGTACAACAAATGGATTTTTTATTCGACTTCGCCTCGGGATTATGAACGATTAATGGCCGAGCCTATAATTGTCGTCTTTATTTGATAAAGTGATAGCATTGTTTTACCGTTTACCAAACACCGCGATCAGCCATCACAGCGTGAACGGCGCCTCCTCGTCACGTTTGTTGCGCGACTGTTCTTAACAAGAATTCTTTTGTTGGATATAGAATGAAGCTGGTGAAAATGTGTGGTGGACGAGAAAGAAGGCAAAAAAACAAAAAAGATACAGATTTTAAATAATATCGCTGTGTAAAAATTAAAGCTAC